>CM076573.1:488010440-488310847 GCA_034641835.2 Pinus albicaulis
CATCAATGCATACGCGACTGTGTCTGCTGGAACTCACGTGTATACGTGACTTTGTTTCATCGAACCCGCGTATGGAAAGTGAAATATAGAAAATTTCACCCCTTCATCTCCCACTGAATTTGAACCTTCTATTCCTGTCTTTTCTTCACACCAGATGCACTGTCAGAAATAAATATAGCCAGAATAACCAAAACAACCATGAGAATCATCATACATTGCTCCCCCTGTGACGATACATTACTAATCCTTATAATGTATCTCACATCACTTCTTGCAGTCATTCAGAGAAGTAAGCTTTAGAAGCGGATGACTGTTGTAGGGTCAGTATTCCCTACGTTTCTGACCGGTCCTCCTTCTTTCTCTAGCTTTGCTTGAAACTTCTTATTGTGGGCTGGAAATTGTCCAATTTCTCAGATCTATTCATCCTGCATTCTTTTTCCACATGTCCATATTTGTTACAGGCATAACATCTTGCATGACCAGAAAAGTAAGCATAAGAATCATACTGTGTTCTTCTATTCTTTCCTCTATTGCAATCAGCTGCTTTATGACCAAACCTGTTGCATGAAAAACAATATCCCTTAAAGAAACCAGAGTACCTATCTGTGTAGAATCTGCTTGTTTGTGACTGAAACAATCTGCTTCTGCAATTTGCAGCAACATGCCCATAATTATGACAATTAAAGCATTCAACATTATTGATGCTTCTATAGTTAGGAGGGAATGGTTTCTTTTGAGAGTTCATGATTGTCGGTTGACCCTTTGCTTCTTTCAACACTTCAGATTTTGTATTGACATCCTTTGAATCTTTAGCACTTCCTTGTGAACTAGATTCTCCTTTAACAGTTTCATGAAAACCAAGACCAAGTTTAATAGCAGGAGATCTTTGATTACTAAGAATATTGTCGAGAATCTTAGTACTATCTTGAAATCTCAAGAGTTTATCCTTTTCTTCTAATTTACCTGTGAGAATGTTTACCTCAACTTCCAATTTTTGGCATTGCTTCTTCATACTTTCTTCAACCCTTTTTCCTTCTTCAATTTGATCATTCAATTTTAAAATTTCTTCCTTCAACCAATTTTCTTATTCTTCACATGTTTGTGGCAGTTCTTCATTCTTCTTATTTGATTTTTCCAGATCTTCTTTGAGAGAGATGATTTATGCTTCAAGTCCTTCCTTTTCAAATGATAGGGGTTCTTCATTCTTCTTATTTGATTTTTCCAGATCCTCTTTGAGAGAGATGATTTCTGCTTCAAGTCTTTCACTTTGATTGGTTGCAACAACATACAACTTTTGATACTTGTCTATCTGTCCATTTAGTATTTCTTTTTGTTCATTCATTCTAGAGATCATATCTTTGTAGACAGATTCTCTCTTATGAAATTGATTCCAATCATTGCTTTCATCATTGACCTTGAGATTTGCTTCTAGACTTATACTGTTACGTTCACTATCTTCACCATTGCTTGCACAAGAACAACAATCAGTGCCTGTTTTATCTTCTTCATCTTTTTCTGTACATGTCTTCTGAGATGTCTCCTTTTGAGTAGCCTTCTTCTTTTGCTTCTTTGCCATGAGCACTAGCAGATCTTTGTCAGAATCTTCTTCATCCTCATTAGATACTTCATTTGTATAATAACTCTTTCATTTTTCAATTTCTTTCCCTTTATCATGATTTTATCTATAAGGACATTTAGCAGCATAATGACCAACTCTTCCACAATCAAAACACTTGAAGGGGAGCTTACCTTTGAATCTTCCAGTTCCCAATTGAAGTTTTCTCACAAAATTTGCTTCTTCTTCTTCTGTTATATAATTTGATTCCTTGACATCTTCTTTTCCTTTTGCACACGCCTTAAAAGCAACTTCTTTGATTTGAGAGGGACCTCCTTGTCTCATTTCATAAGCAGTTAGGATACCATGTAATTGAACAATAGTAAGAGTTTGCAGATCTTGCCTTTCTTCAATAGCTAAAACTTTAGATTCAAATTTTGAAGTCAAAGATCTTAAGAACTTTTCTACCATAGTGGTATCGGTTATGGTTTCACCCAAATTTCTCATGCGATTTACAATATCATCTAGATGTAAGAAGAAACTGGCAATACTCTCATCACTATGCATCTTCAAATTTTCATATTCAATTCTGAGGGTTTGGAGTTTTGCACATTTTACCTTTGTATCTCCTTCATAGCTCAGAATGATTTTGTCCCATATTTCTTTTGCTGAATTTAGCTACATCACTTTGGAAAATTCTGGTTCAGACATGCTTCCTAAGAGAAAATTGACTGCTTTGGCATTGATTTCATATTTCTTCCTTTCTGTTGCATCAGTAGGAATAGTTCCCGGATATTGATAACCTTCTTCCATGATTCCCCATACTTCTGCACCAAGACTTTGTAGATATGATTTTGTTTGTACCTTCCAGAATATCAGATTACTTCCATTGAATAGAGGAGGCTTTATAGACATTACCCCTTCGTGACTTCCCATTGCGATGGATCTCCTTCAAGCGATCAAGCTTCTTTAGAAGGACCTGCTCCGATATCAATTGTTGGGAAAAATACTGAGAGGGAGGGGGGTGAATCAGTATTTAGGGCATACTCAAAACTTTTTACTTTCTCATGCTCTAAAACCCATACGCTACTTTCCTGTCACAGACTCGCGTATATACGCAGATACCCTTCATAAAACTCGCGTATACACAGAGATCTAATTATGCCATTAATTCTTCACTTATATAATTCCATCATTTATTCATCAGATGTTCAATAAACAGTAAACATGTGCAGTAAGAACAGAATAAATCATCACACATAAGCAACACACATGAACACCAGGATTTTAGGTGGAAATCCAAGTCGGGAGAAAACCACCGCTGCTGTTGTCTCGGCCTTCAATATTTTATTATAGAGAAAACATCTTACAACAATGTGCTGGTGCAGACTCATACCAGCACGCAGGCACCCACCTGCGCTCGTTTACCAGTCTCTCCTGGAAGGGAGCTACGACCCCCTGCTCTCGTTTACCAGCCTCACCTGGAAGGGGGCTACAACCCCATGACTGAAGGCTACAACCCTCAGCACCTCTATGGACCACGTTTCATCAATTTTCACACTGGATCCGACCCACACAATTAAGCTTAAGGAACATTCATCAATTCAACAACTTGCTCTATAGCAGCATAATCAATATTCGAACTACCCAGATCAACATTGACAGATAGCAGTACACATCAGAAACAGATATCAGTAAGACAGCAGAACAGATCAGACATCTCATAACTACCGCAAAACCTAGATTATCATACGCGCTTTCCTTTCACTGATCCTGTGTATATACGCGCCTTCATGCATATAAACCCGCATATACCTCTGCACATACTTCAGAAAACCCTAACTGGACATACGCGCTTTTCCTTCATCAGATCCGCGTATACACGCACTTTTACCGAAACGAACCAGCGTATACTTCTTCAGACATTTCAGCGCAATTTCTTCAGAACAGATGCATAGCTCAGATATTACCCTTTACTTCAGAAACATGTTCACCTCATCTCAGATCAGAACATTCCATAAACGGATCTAGAAGATACAAATACATTTCAGATCTAGATTCACTTCTTCATCATTTTCTTCATAGGTGCATCACAGATTCAGATCATCAAACTGTTACCCTTTCCATACAGATATACTTCATAATGAAGTACTCATTCAAACCCAGACTCATGCACACACCTTGCACAATGATTTTCTTCTCCTTATATAGGTTTACCCTTTTTCAATACCATGAGCCAAAACCACATTATTTCCAATGGTATTCCTAGACGGGATCAAATAGATATTCCAGCGCTCAATACAATGTGTCAATACCATGGTAAAGCCCCTTGGTATATATACATGATTGTAGGAGGGAATAGTTTCTTTTGAGAGTTCATGATTGTCGGTTGACCCTTTGCTTCTTTCAACACTTCAGATTTTGTATTGACATCCTTTGAATATTTAGCACTTCCTTGTCAACTAGATTCTCCTTTAACAGTTTCATGAAAACCAAGACCAAGTTTAATAGCAGGAGATCTTTGATTACTAAGAATATTGTCCAGAATCTTAGTACTATCTTGAAATCTCAAGAGTTTATCCTTTTCTTCTAATTTACCTGTGAGAATGTTTACCTCAACTTCCAATTTTTGGCATTGCTTCTTCATACTTTCTTCAGCCCTTTTTCCTTCTTCAATTTGATCATTCAATTTTAAAATTTCTTCCTTCAACCAATTTTCGTTTTCTTCACATGTTTGTAGCAGCTCTTCATTCTTCTTATTTGATTTTTCCAGATCTGCTTTCAGAGAGATGTTTTCTGCCTCAAGTCCTGCATTCTTCTTGTTTGATTTTTCCAGATCAGCTTTAAGAGAGATGATTTCTGCTTCAAGTCCTTTCTTTTCAAATGATTGTAGAAGTTCTTCATTCTTCCCTTTTGATGTTTCGAGATCTGCATTTAGATCGTTGATTTCTGCTTCTAGTCTTTTCATTCGATTGGATGCATAAGCATGCAACCTTTGATACTTGTCTACCTGTCCATTCAGCATTTCTATTTGTTCTTTCAATTGAGAGATCATCTCATCATAGATAGATTCCTTCCTTTCAAATGAATCTTCATCATTGATCTTGATATTAGCTTCTAGACCCACACTGTTGCATTCACTATCATTTTCACTATCTTCATCATTGCTTGCATCAGGAAATAAATCACAAGAACAAGGATTAATACCTGTTTCATCTTCTGTGCATGTTTTCTGAGATACCTTCTTTCTTTGAGTAGTCTTCTTCTTTTGCTTCTTTGCCATTAGCACTTGCAGATATTGGTCAGAATCTTCTTCTTCCTCATCAGATACTTCATTTGTATAGTAACTCTTTCTCTTTTCAAATTGTTTCCCTTGATCATGATTTTCTTCATAAGGACATTTAGCAGCATAATGACCAACTCTTCCACAAGAAAAACACTTGAAGGGAAGCTTACCTTTGAATCTTCCAGTTCCTAGTTGGAGTTTTCTCACAAAATTTGCTTCTTCTTCTTCTGATATATAATTTGATTCCTTGACATCTTCCTTTTCTTTTCCTTTTGCACACGCCTTAAAAGCAGCTTCTTTGATTTGAGAGGGACCTCCTTGTCTCATTTCATAAGCAGTTAGAACACCATGAAGTTGAACAATAGTAAGAGTTTGCAGATCTTGCCTTTCTTCAATAGCTGATACTTTTGACTCAAATTTTGAAGTCAAAGATATTAAGACTTTTTCCACCAGAGTAGTATCGGTTATGGTTTCACCCAAACTTCTCATACGATTTACAATATCATCTAGACGTAAAAAGAAACTGGCAATACTCTCATCACTATGCATCCTTAAATTTTCATATTCAATTCTAAGAGTTTGGAGTTTTGCACTTTTTACCTTTGTATCTCCTTCATAGCTCAGAATGATTTTGTCCCATATTTCTTTTGCTGAATTTAGCTGCATCACTTTAGCAAATTCTGGTTCAGACATGCTTCCTAGCAAAACATTGACTGCTTTGGCATTGACTTCATATTTCTTCCTTTCTGCTGCATCATTTGGAATACTTGCCGGATACTGATAACCTTCTTCCACGATTGCCCATACTTCTGCACCAAGACTTTGCAGATATGCTTTTGTTCGTATCTTCCAGAATAGCAGATTATCTCCATTGAATAGAGGTGGCCTTATAGACATAACTCCTTCATGACTTCCCATTGCGACGGATCTCCTTCAAGTGATCAGGCTTCTGCAGAAGGACCTGCTCTGATAACAATTGTTGGGAAAAATACTGAGAGGGGGGGTGAATCAGTATTTAGGGCATACTCAAAACTTTTTACTTTTCATGCTCTAAAACCCATACGCTACTTTCCTGTCACAGACTCGCGTATATACGCGGATACCCTTCATAAAACTCGCGTATACACAGAGATCTAATTATGCCATTAATTCTTCACTTGTATAATTCCATCATTTATTCATCAGATGTTCAATAAACAGTAAACATGTGCAGTAAGAACATAATAAATCATCACACATAAGCAACACACATGAACACCAGGATTTTAGGTGGAAACCCAAGTCGGGAGAAAACAACCGCTGTCGTTGTCTCAGCCTTCAATATTCTATTATAGAGAAAACATCTTACAACAATGTGTTGGTGCAGACTCATACCAGCACGCAGGCACCCACCTGCACTCGTTTACCAATCTCACCTAGAAGGGAGCTACGACCCCCTGCTCTCGTTTACCATCCTCACCTGGAAGGGAGCTACGACCCCCTGCTCTCGTTTACCAGCCTCACCTGGAAGGGAGTTACAACCCCCTGACTAAAGGCTACAACCCTCAGCACCTCTATGGACCACGTTTCATCAATTTTCACACTGGATCCAACCCACACAATTAAGCTCAAGGAACATTCATCAATTCAACAACTTTCTCTATAGCAGCATAATCAATATTCGAACTACCCAGATCAACATTGACAGATAGCAGTACACATCAGAAACAGATATCAGCAAGACAGCAGAACAGATTAGACATCTCACAACTTCAACAAACCCTAATTTATCATACGCGCTTTCCTTTCACTGATCCTGCGTATATACGCGCCTTCATGCATATAAACCCGCGTATACCTCTGCACATACTTCAGAAAACCCTAACTGGACATACGCGCTTTTCCTTCATAAGATCCGCGTATACACGCGCTTTTACCGAAACGAACCAGCGTATACTTCTTCAGACATTTCAGCGCAATTTCTTCAGAACAGATGCATAGCTCAGATATTACCCTTTACTTCAGAAACATGTTTGCCTCATCTCAGATCAGAACATTCCATAAACGGATCTAGAAGATACAAATACATTTCAGATCTAGATTCACTTCTTCATCATTTTCTTCATAGGTGCATCACAGATTCAAATCATCAAACTGTTACCCTTTCCATACAGATATACTTCATAATGAAGTACTCATTCAAACCCAGACTCATGCACACCCTTTGCACAATGATTTTCTTCTCCTTACATAGGTTTACCTTTTTCAATACCATGAGCCAAAACCACATTATTTCCAATGGTATTCCTAGACGGGATCAAATAGATAATCCAGCGCTCAATACAATGGGTCAATACCATGGTAAAGCCCCTTGGTATCATACTTTTAGAGCGCAAAAGGGCATACGCGACTTTTAGCGTTCGTTTCCGCGTGTATACGCAACTTAGCCTCATAAAATCTGTGTATATTCTAACCCTGAATGTATATGCGGGTTCCCTTCACAAAAGTAGAGTATATACGCGGGTTGCCTTCACAAAAGTAGCGTATACATTGTGACATATTATATTTATCATTTTTCTGGCACTTACTGGAATTCTTTTCTCTGCCACATCTGAACTTATCTGAAGATACATCATTCTTACATCTTTAGCACATAGGTTGCTTATCATAGGCAACTCATCGAGTAGATTTCCATCAAGGACAACTTCATCAATTAGGTTGCCATCATCTTCATCAAGTGGGTTGCCATCAAGGACAACACTTCTGCATCATATTGCCAACACCCTCCAGAACACCACCTATTCTGTTTGGCCTGTAGTAGTGATCAATAACAATATCCTCCCATGGTTGTCTATGAAGAATGAACATCTTATGTTGGCTCTCATAGTCCCTGGTAGAAGACAAGTGAAGAATATGGATGTCTACTGACAACCACTATTAGATGAATTGAAGGAATTATGGGATGGGATAAATGTATACGATGTATCAAGACCCATCGCAGCAGAGAGGAGTTTTATGTTGTATGGCATATGTGCTTACACGACACATGATTATCCAGGCTTAGGAGTTTGCTCTGGTAAATTACATGTTTAATTTATTGATTTGTTTATATATAATGTAACATTATTCTTTCACATATTAGTTATTTAATTTGTTGTAATAATATTTGTTCTAATCTTCATGATATTCTTTAACGTGCCATGCATATTAATTAATGTATACAAATATAATCTCGCAGGTCTTGTAACAAAAGGGTATTTTGGATGTATCAAACGTTCTCACTGCATATGCCATTGGATAGTGGACCTTTGTAGAACATGGATTTCTAATGTTATTTCGATTATGAAAGGGTGATTTTTCAGTACATATTCCTATTATCTATGTTCATCAATATGGGATAAAACTTTATATTCTTCAACTAAGCGTTTATGTGGGAATTCTTCTGGAATGTTCATTTTCAAAGAGCGGAAAGGGCTCTTATGCTTTCCATGTGGTTATTTTCCCATATGTTTCTTCAATGACATATATCATATCTCGCTAGATCGATGGTCTTAGTTTCGTTAGGGTTTGGAAAGTGTTTAGGGACTACATTAGAGACAAAATATGAGTCATTTTGTTGTTTTTGGTTTTGGATTCATTTTTCCATACCGCTCTGGGTGGATAGGGTTTTACTTGTGCCTCTGGAAAAATCTGCAGCTCTCGTTGACAACTTGAGAGAAGATGTAACTCTCAGAATATTCCACAAGTTATAGCCTCCATTTGTCTTGTGGAGACTCTAGTACTTTGCCTGTTGTCTGAGGAAGAAGGATACAAATATGGATTCTCATAGTTTAACTTATGAAGGTAACAATTCTTATTGGAGAGATTATAGTTAGTATGATAATTCTTCTTTATGTTTACATATCGTGTGAGTATCTTTTCTGCATCTATTAATTCTTCGTATGGTTTGTTTTTTTCATGATATATGGAGTTATCGTCCTCTGGCCTGATCAATCATTTATTGGTTTTTTTCATAGTGTTGCTCGTCACACCTTAGTGAGGTAATTCTTTATTTTCTGGGCAAGAAACGCTTATTTAAAAGTTTTTTTTTTCACATAATCATTGGTTTATTGGTATGTTGTATTGATGGATTATTACATATTTCCCCTCTATTATTCGATGGTTTCCTCATCATCTATAATTATAGTTCTTTCATTTGTTACCGTTCTTCATTTTGTAATTAGTGTTTAAATCTCATAGGCTTACGATTTTTACAACCATTTTGAATTTTATTAAATTTTCTTTTTATTACGAGGGTTTTAACGCATTAACTCCCAATAGGGTTTACAAGAAACATATTATTTTGCTTGAAAAAATGTAGGGTTTTGACTTATAAGGGAGTTTCTTGTTCTCTGATTCTAACTGAATGGTCATTACCGTCTTATTTTCACATCTTAATTTCTCCGCTATGGTAATAAGTTATGGGTATATGCTTGGTAGATATAATAGAGTTCCTTTTTCTTTATTTTTTCCATTCTAGTTTTGAGGTCGATATACCTTTGATTAAGTTTTGTTTACTATTATTTCCTAGAAACACATTCGAAGCGTCCTACTAGCTATTCAAGGTAACTAGTTCTTAGCATAAGACTATTAAATTTAGTATAACCGTTCATGGATATTCAAGATTAATCATTAAACTTGTTTTATTCCTTTTTGCAGGTGATCACTGGTATGTCTTAGTGTTATTTGTCGCTTCTCATAGGACTCTTAAATTCTTACCCTAAGTTATACAATTATTAATCATGGAATTAAATTTCTTGTTCTAGGTTGGATTTATTCCTCAACCTCTTGGTTTCCATACTTGTGGCGCAGGATTATAAGCATGTTTGCAATTGCATTTATTATTTAAAATCCTTTAGTGTTTTGTTCCTTTATTGCGACATCTTAAGACTTTATAACTATTGTATCAACATAAGGACGCCTTTGGGCCGATACTGGACTTTAAAATTATAACATTGTTAGAAAATTATATACTACAGAGCAATAGAACACATAAAATATGCGGAAACACAAACACAAAAAACATATAAAACAAGATAGACACATATATATGTGGTTAACCCAACTTGGGCTACATCCACGGAAACAACCAGCCCTTCCTTTATATTAGCCAACAAAAATGAAGAGACACAAAGTACAACATATCCGCTGTAATATCTTCTTCTCTCTCACATAGTCCCCCTTTCTATTTCTCGTTCATATATACACACCATACACAGACGCAATACAATATGCTCATACAACAGAGGGGTTGTCTTCTAGGGAAAAAAAACCCTAAATTAAACATAAATTCTACCGTCAAAACATCCACTTAATGAACGACCCAGATTGACTACGAAATTAAAATATTTTACAAGGAAATTTTACAAGGGGGGCTCCAAAAGGTTTCCATTGCCCCCCCTAGACCCCCCTTGATGGCGATCAAACGATGGGTGGCATTGTCGCCCCATTAAGAATAGGGGCCCAACATGACGATACATCTAAATAAGGAAGATAATCAGACTCCACACCCAACAAACATGTCAATTTTTTTTTTATTGTATACATATATGTATGAATTCCGTTTGTCGATTAGAGTTCAAATTGCTTTAATTTATGTATTATGCATGCTTTCTGTAGGATTTCAACTGTACAGTCCAATCAATAAACGATACTTAATGTAAAAGTGGATTTCATAATTCTGATATTTCTATGGTACTTATTCTTCTTCTTTTTTTTCAGTATGGTTAAATATGTAAAAAGGTTTAACCTCTGTGGATTTTATACATTGGTATTCTTCTTTTGGAAGACTTCTCCCATACCATAGTTACTTTGACATCATTTGCATGTGTATCGAATTTATAAATGTTTGAAGGATCATAACCCTTTTCAAATTTCTTGGGTGATTTTCCATTACTACAAGCTCTCTCTCTCTCTCTCTCTCTCTCTCTCTCTCTCTCTATATATATATATATATATATATATATATTCTATTTCTCATGATAGTGTAGTTAACAAAGTTAACTGGTTAACGAGAGATAACACATAACTCCAATTTTCGCTCTTCAAAATTTGAATGTTTTTCTTTCCCATTTATTAGGAACTTTTAATTTTGAGTTTCTAATGGACTATGATAAGCCTACAAGCTACAGGTTTTTCTATAATAGTATACTTGTTTTTTAAGAAGAAAAAACAACTTATATTTTTTTATAAGTAACAAATTACTGAAGGGAACTATTCCCTCCTTTCACAGCATAACCACTCTTTGATAAGTGATTTGGTTTCATTTTTCTCTCATAATTAAAGCCTATAAATTTTTAAATATTTTATATTGTTTCTAAGATAAAAATTTCTCTTTCTGGGAATATCTTCATTCTAGCTTCTTTTCTACATTCCACAACCTTTAATTCCTTTTCAGAAGAAAATAGAACAGATCTTGTACATTATAATATCTTGTAGGGTTTTCTATATTAAGAATATTTCCTTACTTTTCTATTTTGTATATTGTTACTGGTACTTACTAGTACAATCACACAAATGAACAAAATTAAATTTAGTTCCTTACACAATTCATTCATACCTTATGAATGTATAAATGTCTATAAAACAAAGAATAAAATTAAAATACATTATTCAATACCTTCTACTTTTATCTAGACAATATTCTTCTCTCTACTTCATGTAAATAAAGATTATAGTTCCTTAACCAAATAGTAACTCTTTTTTTTTAACAAATTAAAATGTTGATCCTAAGGAGTACATAATTCATAATCCATAATGCATAATCCTTATCTTTGATAGAGAAATAAAAGAACATAGTTAAAACATCGACTTGAAGAGAATTTTGGAAAAACAATAGCTAAGTACTAGGCTCCTCCCAACCTTGACATAACAACTCTACGTGTCCTCTTGAGCAAATTAGGCCTGCAATTCTTCTTGTCTGTCTCTTCTCATAGTTTCTCTTCAATATCTGCTTTTCCCTTTTTTCAGAATAATTGAGACAAAAACAAGAGATTTTTCAGATTAAAAAAATCCATCTACTACTTCTTTGGGTGGTTATTAACTACCTCCACCTCACCAATAAGTGGAAGTTAGTTAACTACTCATTTATGAGCCTTTGTTTCCCACTTTTGAAGACAACCCCTATCTTTTAGGAAACATTCAATTGGCCAATAATTCTAGAAATAAATATAACCACCCATATTAGATGCCTAGGACTTCTCGTGGATAATAGTAATTTCTAAATATAAAATTGCAACATTTTTCTCTTTCAATCACTTGTACTTAACCATTAATTTCCAATTTATTTTTATTCATAAAATAAAACATAAAGACAACTTTATAACAATAACTATACATCAATCATTATCAATAAGGTTACTGATAATTGAATATCTATCAGTCTTTCTAATGTAGCACATTAACTTCGAGTTTAAACTTATATATACATAAATACGACAAAGTCTTTAAGCTGAGGGATATCACATGTTCACAACGTGTATACATGATAAACACCCGCCCAATGCTCCTACATATAGCATAACTAGAATTAGTGGTTACGATTTTCACAATACCTTTTAAATTTTCAACATACATATTAGATAGTAAGTAAAAATAAAGATGATATCTTATTCATGATGTTTTTTTCTTTTGAACATCTTACCGATGCACCTCTAAATAGAAAAATTGTAATAAAAAACTCCACAAAATAATGGAGAGTGAACACACTTGACTACGAAGTGAGTGTTGTAGTCCCTCGTGAGGCAATGACTAATAATAATAAAAATAAGAATCAAAGATTATAATTGTCATATTATGTTTCAAAATTTCATTATATGTTTTAGATACGAAGTAGTAAAAATAATAATAATTAATAGTCAATGGAATTTGACCACAAGGGGAATGTTATAGTCATTGGCGAAGCACATGCTACTAATAATAATAAATTAAATTACAAGTTTACACCAACAACTAAAGTGTCATTGTGCTTTCTCCACACCCCTGCACTTCCACACTCCACAAATTACAATGTGAAATTATCATTATTTATTTTCCAATCTCACACTTTATTTCTCATTTTACTTAATGTAAGCAATTATTTGCATAGTTTGAATGTAGAAAATATTGTATTTTGAAATAATAAAAAACAAAGTATAAACTTGACACATTTTATTCGATATTGGAATGCAAAAGAGTTCTGGAGAAATTACTTTGTGAGTGGTTTGATGTCCGGTGGCTCTAAATGCGCAGGTGCGCTTGTCTGCAGGTACGAGAGAAGCACATTGAAATATTCTTCCACACTTCACATAACTTTAAACGATTAAAACATATAACATCTTTCAAACTTTATAGTAAAATGAGTACTTCATCCTTTGAAACTCTTTTCAATCTAGCGCTTGCCCTGTCGATTAATATGTAATGTTGTATAAAAGAAGATATGCAAAATTGTATGCAGACGTAGGAAACATTGCAAAACAACTTTTGTCATCCCTGATCCACATAACCGTTCTTCTGCATAAGAAATACACTTCACTTAATATTGAGCAAAATTGCGAATAAAAGCACCAATGTTCCACTTAACACAGTTACCGATCAAACGGGAACTGTTACCTCAAAACAAGAACTCTAGCCCAAAAAGACTAAAAAAACTTGAAAAAACAACCCAAAAACGAAAAGTGTGTTTTCCAGAACGCACTTTTTTTTAGGGTCAAATTTCAACATTTTTTTTAAATTATGCTAAAAACCATATATTTTTCTTTAAAAAAGGATTGAAAAAACACTCTCGAAACAAAAAGTGTTGATGGTGGAATAACATCGCCAATTTTGTGTGTGAAAAAAACAGTCTGAAAACGAAAAGTGTTGATGCTCGAATAACGTCGTCAATTTTTTGTGTGCAAAAAATACCTTGAAAACGAAAAGTGTTAATGTTGGTATGACGTCTTTTTCTTTTCGGGGTAAATTGCCAACAATGTTTAATAATGACATTAAAGATAAAATATCATGACTCTAAAACTTTAAAATTTCAGTAATAAGCATGGCATTAAAGATCAAGTATCAAGTCTTAAACTTCCAAAGATTTTTAAGCATGGTATTAAAGATAATCTATTATTGTGTCTATAAAAATCCTTTAAAATCCAAGGATGACATTAAAGATAAAATATCACGTTTATAAAAATAAAATTCCAATGATTTTTAGGCATGGTATTAAAGATAAATTATCATTTGCAAAAAAATAAAAAAACAAAATAAAAAAGGCAAAATTCAAAAAAACACACCATTTAAAGAAAAAAATAAAAATTAACCTAAAACAAAAACATTTTTTAAAGTTATATAAAAAAACTAATAATAATAATAAACCGCATAATTAAACAAAATGATAAAATAAAATAATTAAAATAAAAATAAAAATTCAGTTTATATATATATATATATATATATATATATATATATATATATATATATATATAAATTAAAAAGAAAATTTAAATAATAATTAAATTAAAAAATATATAAAAATATATGAAAAATAATTTTTAGATAAATAAAATATAACAAAAATAAATTTTCCAAAAAAGAAAAAAAACAAACAAAACATTTTTAAATATAAAATAAAATTAAAAAAAAAAAAATTAAAAATTAAAAAAAAATTAAAAAAAAAAAATATGAAATAAACTAAAAATATTAACAAATCAAAAAATTAAATTAATTATTATTATTATTATTATTATTATTTTATTTTATTTTATTTTTAAATTTAATTTTTTATTTTTAATTTTTTTATTTTATAAATATAGATATATATTTTTAAATCTAACATTTTTTTTTAAACTTTAATTAAAAAATGTATTTTTGTTATTTTTGAAATTTTTTATTTTTTTAATTAAAAAAAATGAATTATGTTTTTTTTTTTTTTTAATTCTTTGAAAATGTATTTTTCATATATATATATATATATATATAATTTTTTTTAATTTAATGTTGTTTTTTTATTTAATTTTTTGTTGTTTTAAAATTTTTATTTTGATGTTTATTTTAAATATTTTTTATTATTTTTATTATTTTAAATTTTAATTATTTTATGTTATCATTTTATTTAAGCATGCTATTTTTTTTTAACTTTAAAAATTTGTTTTTTTAATTATTTTTTTATTTAAATTATGAGTTTTTTTATTTTTTATTTTTAAATTAATATTTTAATTTTTTGTCTAAATTTTTTATTTTTACAAGTTATTTATGTATTTTTTTTCATATTTATAGATTTTTGGCTTCTGTGATCCATCGTTAAATTATGAAAAAATCTTTCGGTAATAATCATATTACAATCAACAATGTTGACGCGTTTCGAACCAACCAGTGTGGTTCATCATGAGGACTAGGTGAGAGATTAGATCCGGCCGTTGAGTTTAAATAGCTGTAGAAATGGCAAAACAGGCCGCTAGAATAACAACTAGTTTAACTTTGAAATTTAATAACGGTTAGTTCTATTAATTTAATAATTTATTTAATTATTTAGTAAAATCCTAACGGCTAGTTTGACTTTGAAATTAATAACAGCTAGTTCTATTTAATAATTTAATTTATATATATAAATCTTTTTATTTAATTACTATAGTTAATTAATTATCAATATTATTAATATGATTTTATTATTATTATTATTTTATTTATCTATAAAAAATAAATAAATAAATATAAAATAAAATAAAAAAAAAGATAAAATAAAAATAAAAAGACAATTAAGAATATAGGGCAGGGATCCAACACTTGCTTATATTCCAACCGTCATCTCTATTGAGATTTACGGGTCTTTTTTCAATTTCAAGGGTCTCTCTTAACTTACGATGATGAAAATGATCAATCCTAGCTAAGACCTTAGCCTTTTCAATGCAGATATGATGGTTAGTCTTTTCCACATGCTCAACTAGGGCAGAGGTGCGGGACCTTCCATGCCTAATGTTAGCCGCATGTTCACAGATCCGTTGGCTTATAGACCTACCAGTTTCACCAATGTAAGGTGTCCCACAGGAACAAGAAATAATGTAGACACCTTTTCCATCCCTAGGGTTCACCGGATCTTTAACCGATTTAAGAGAGCTGCGAATCGTGTTAAGGGGCTTGAAGGAAGAAGAAACCCTATGCTTCTTAAGGATATTAGCAATCCTATCAGTGGTACCCTGAATGAAATGAATCCTTACATTGCTCCATAATATTCACCATGGATTATGAGGTGGATGGTAGCCTTCCTTTCATTGACATTCTTATCTCTAGAAAGGACGATGGTTCTTTCTCCCATCAGGTCTTTTGTAAGAAAACCCATACTGATCAATATCTTCACGATGGTTCGCATCATTTCCCTGCTAAAAAATTAGGCGACCTCAACACCTTAGCCACTAGGGCGTTGAGAATCCCTGATGAGTCTCACCTTGAGGGAGAAAAGACCCATCTCCTTAGTGTCTTTTGTAAAAATGGTTATCGTAAGTCGCAAGGACTTAAGGCTTTTCTTAAAACAGAAAGAGGTCACTTAGTTAAAAATAAAAATAAACCTAATCAGTGGTCCTGCAATGTAAGGCTTCCTTTCATTCAGGGTACCACTAATAGGATTGCTAGGATCCTTAAGAAGCATAGGGTTTCTTCTTTCTTCAAGCCCCTTAACACGATTCGCAGCTCTCTTAAATCGATTAATGATCCGATGAACCCTAGGGATGGAAAAGGTGTCTACATTATTCCTTGTTCCTGTGAGACACCTTACATTGGTGAAAC
This sequence comes from Pinus albicaulis, assembly GCA_034641835.2. Classification (NCBI taxonomy): domain Eukaryota; kingdom Viridiplantae; phylum Streptophyta; class Pinopsida; order Pinales; family Pinaceae; genus Pinus; species Pinus albicaulis. Next base: position 488,027,039 of record CM076573.1, read on the forward strand.
TGGTAGGTCTATAAGCCAAAGGATCTGTGAACATGCGGATGCCATTAGGCATGGAAGGTTCCGCACATCTGCCCTAGTTGAGCATGTGGAAAAGACTAACCATCATATCTGCATCGAAGAGGCTAAGGTCTTAGCTAGGATTGACCATTTTCATCATCGTAAGTTAAGAGAGGCCCTTGAAACTGAAAAAAGACCTGTAAATCTCAATAGAGATGATGGTTGGAATATAAGCAAGTGTTGGATTCCTACCCTATATTCTTAATTGTCTTTTTATTTTTTATTATTTTTATCTTTTTATCTTTTATTTATTTATTTATTTTTTATAGATAGATAAATAAATAATAATAATAAAATAATATTAATAATTAATTAACTATAGTAATAAAATAAAAACAATTTTATATATAAATTAAACTACTAAATAGAACTAGCCGTTAGGATTTTATTAAATAATTAATTAATTAATTAATTAATAGAACTAACTGTGGTTAAATTTCAAAGTCAAACTAGTTATTATTCTAGCGGCCTATTTTGCCATTTCTATATCAATTTAAACTCAACGACCGGATCTGATCTCTCACCTAGTCCTAATGATGAACCACACTGGTTGGTTCGAAACGCGTCAACATTGTTCATTGTAATGTGATTATTACCGAAAGATTTTTTCATATTTTTTTACAGTTTTATTAGTTATATGTATATATATATATATATATATATATATATATATATATATATATATATATATATATATATATATATTTTATTTTTTATTTTTTATTTTTTATTTTTTTTTTCTTTTGGTTACGTTTTTTAATTTTAATTTTATGTTTTATTACCATGATGAAAATCACCACTCTAAATAAAAATGATTGATGTTGCATCAACACTTTTCAAAATTAATATGAAAATCACTAACATTTTAAAACAAATGTTCATACTTAATAAATAAAAAAAATTTAAAGTGCCAAAAAAATCCCCATTTTTCTAAATGGACATGACATTGAAAAGAAAATCAAAGAAAATTTAAAGTTCCAAAAATATGCTAAAAAAAATGGGTTATTCTACATCACCACTTTTCAAAATCAACATGAAAATCATGACATTAAAAAAAAAAACATATGAAAACTTAAAGTGCCAAAACTATGCTAAAAAAAAAGGGTGATTCTGCATCACCATTTTTCAAAATTGGGTGTTTTTTTTGCTACCTCGAAAAAACGTGTACCAGGTAATTTTCCCATTTGATTGGTAACTGTGTTTTTTGACAAGCAATATCAAATGTAAAGTCTTCAATAGCCTTGTGAAAATCTCATTCAAACACTTGTTGCAGCCCTAACGTCTCTTGAATAGTTCTCCACGAGTACTTCCTCCTTTGAAAATATCGCACTCTAGAACTTGCCCCGTCTCCTTCGAACCTGCTATTAGTATTAATTAAGTATGCATATTGGCTCATAAGTGTTACATGTTTCTTGAAAATTGAAAAAAATCTCACCACTCCAGAACTTGCCTCGTCTCCTTCGAATCTGGTATGTCCAATTGCTTTCCATATATCAAACAAAACAGAAATCTGATTAAAGTTAAGAACCTACATATTCTCTCATATTCTCGTAGAATCCATGTCCCGTTGCAGAGGTGCTTCACCACACTTCCTTACCTCTGCACAATCCTTCATTTTGCACAGATTCACGACTTTATGCACATGTTTTCCCGCACAACTAAATCCATAAAATTTTAAGATAGAAAAAAACTTTAAAATGAAATAAGAGTGAAATACAACAGTAATTATTGTGGTAGTGTAAGTGTCAATGTTAACGCTCTGAAAGCTTCTTCTACACCTTCGCACTCAACTTTGACATCATTGGATAGAACAATAGCAATCTCAGGCATACCAATGTCAAAACACTCAGTAACGAAATGGCCACTCATAAAATTAGCCTTTTTTGTCCATGCCTTGACTCTGGATACTAACTTAGCTTTGTGCGCATTGTGGAGGAAGAAGCTTGACTCGATATAGTCCCTACTCCTTAACAAACTCCCCCACACCCAATTTCTGACACACCATTTTTACCACACTTTCCTCACAACGTTTGTCCTTCCTCTGCATATCACAAAATTAACGTTTTTTGTTCGTGCCTCGACTCCACATATTAAATTAAAGCTTGACTCAATATAATCCCTACTCTTTCACAAAGTCTCCCACACACAATTTCTCTACACACCCTTTTTCCCACACTTTCTACACACTCTTTCTTTGCACAAAAAAATCGTAGTAGTTGTGTATTAAATTAATATGTTAAAGCACATTTCTTCACACCCCCACCCCTCGCCCTTACGTAAGGCATTTGGAATCCCCGCCAGCTTTGGCATCGTTGGGCAAAGTAATAGCAATCTTAGGCATAATAGTGATAAAGCACTCACTAATGAAATCGCCACTCACAAAATTAGTCTTTTTTATCCATGCCTTTAATCCGCATACTAAATTAGCTTTATACACACTATAGAGGAAAAAAAATTAACTCGATATAGACCCTGCTCATTAACAGACTCCCCCGCACTCCCCCGCACCCAATTTCTCCACACACCTTTTCTTCCACAATTTCTCCAAACCTTTTTCCTTCCTCCACATATCACAAAATTAGCCTTTCTATCCCATGCCATGACTCCACATATTAAATTAGTCGTATGCATAGTACATAGGGAGAAAGCTTGACTCGATATAGTCTATGCTCTTTAACAAACTCCCCTGCACACAATCTCTCTACACACCCTTTCTTCCGCACTTCCCACACACCCTTTTTCCGCACAATAAAATAGGAGGAGTTAGCCCTCTACCCCCCACTTACGTAAGAGACCTGCATCCCCATCATTTCTAGCCTCATTGGGCAAAGCAATAATAGTGTTAGGCATAACAATGTTAGAGCACTCACCCACGAAATGACCACTCACAAAATTAGTCTTTTTTAATTTCAAAATGATTTGTAAGGCACTATGAAACACTGAAAATAAATTTCCCTCCAGAAGGAGAATTATGTCACATCAAGCCTCTCTTAACTAATAAAAAATTAGAAATAAAGTTTCTAGAAATTGGAAAATAATTTGTGAATTTAAGAAAAAGAATATTCAACATTTTCCCAAAAATTTAATTGAAATTGCAAAAATTCCACAAAATAATCAATAATCAACAAACTTAACTGCAACGCCAGTACTATAGTCCCTAGTAAAACATGTACTAATAATACCTAACTTGTTTCAGGATAAAAAAAATCTATAATATGGTGCGATGACCTCATTGGAATCAATTAAATACTTAAATACTTGAAAAAACAATTTTTAAAACATTTCTCCATATAAAACACATTCAAAATATTGATGCTTAAAACTAACATGCAAAGGACATTGTTAATTTTCAATTACATTTATATTTTAAAATACACAAGTGCAGTCACCAATATAATAAGTAAATGAAGAAGACTTCACAAAAGTTTCCATATTTAAAATATATGAAGTAAGATAGACGCAATTATCCTGATCCGTGAGGGTTTTTCGGAATTTTTAAATCGATAGATAATTAATATTTTTTTATATTAAAACAAATTTATAAAATAATTAATAAAAAATTTAAAATATATTAAATCAATTTAACTTTTATAATATTAAATATAACTAACCAAATAAAAATTAAAAACAGTATTAACATTTATTAAGCGATATTATGTATATTTTTTAACATATTGATATTGAAAATTTTAAAATAATATTTATATAAATTATTTAATAAATACAAATGATGTAGTTTAATTTATAAATGAAATAGTATTTTTTACATAAAAATTTGATAATACAATTTCAAGAATGTATGTTGTTTAAAATATACTCTCAAAAATTTCTTGAGCATTCTAATTATGCAGAGTAAACAACTTAAATTCAAGTTTTTAAAAATTTCTATAGAATTTTGATTAAAATTAACTAGAAAAAATGTCAAGACATTAGAGTAAGTCAAGACCTAGTCCAGACAAAATGAAATTTTTCAGCAAAATTGACCAAAATCCCGTAATACAATTTCAAGAATTCTTTAAAGTACATTTTTTAATGCATAAATAAATTCATCTTGTCCTGAAGATGTACTATACTAGTTAGTTCTAAACTCGTTGACAAAACATGATCATATGTGATTATCACTGAAAGTAGTTCTTTACAGATTAAGAACTCTCAAAAACCCCTTGGGCACTCGAATTATGCTCAAGTTTTTTAAAAATCTCTATTACATTTTAATTAAATTAAAAACATATTTCTATTACATTTTAATTAAATTACAAATATATTTTTGGTAAAAATTATAGATTAAAAATCAAAATAGAATTAGTATATTATATAAATTTTAGTAATTTTTATAGGGAAATATTCTTATCTCACTTAATCTAAATTTGATATTATTTCATTTAAAATATATATTAATTTTTGTAAGCTTTACAGGGAAATATTCTTATATATAAATTTTAGTAATTTTTATAGAGAAACATTATTATCTTATTTAATCTAAATTTTATATTATTTCATTAAAAAATATGATAAGCTAATATAATATTTCACTTAATATACTAATTATATATATATATATATATAAAACCTACACATTTTAAAGTTATTTTAAATAAATAAATAAAAGAAAATTAGTAATAGATATTATTTTTGAGATTCAACTAGGTTAAGTAAGTGATTCATCTATGACCAATTCCATGAGAGGTAGTTGTAATTGACTAATTTCTCATTATTTTTGAATAGTCCACTTAGTACTCATTTCATGAGAGGTAGTTGTAAGTGACTAATTTCTCATGATTTTTGAATACTCACTTAGCACTCATTGCATCGGGTGATGCTCACAACGGTGAAGAAGTGGGATTGAAACTAGTGAAATGAATCACATAGCGTCAATCGAATCTTACGAGACTTGTGCCCAGTAACCAGCTTCTCGGGAGGTCACCCATCCCAGAACTCTTTTGCCTCTTCAAGCGCGCTTAACTGTGGAGTTTTTCCGCACTGTCAAGCCCACTTAGGGTGCTACCCCATTTGCAAAACCTTAGCAAGTATTGTGCCTCATGAACCATTCAAGTAGAGCTCCCTTTACTCTTTGTATTTAAGTATGAGGAGTTTCTACACTGCATTATATTAGATATCATTCAACTGCTTTAAGTAAGTCATTCATTTATGACCAATTCCATGAGAGGTAGTCGTTAATTTCTCATGATTTTTGATAGTCCACTTAGCACTCATTGCATTCGGTGATGCTCACACGGGTGAAGAAATGATATTGAAACTAGTGAAATGAATCACATAGCATCAATCACCACTTTTGGGGCTTGCACCCGGTAACAAGGGCTTGTCAAGAGATCACCCATCCCAAAACTTCTCTAACCTACCCCACTTACAAAAATAATTAATTAAATTTAACAAAATTTCTACTCAATTTTATCAAAATCTGACCGGAAATTCTCCAACCAAATTTGAAACCAGGTTAATGACGAGCGTTTTAGCCCAGGTTAAACCAGGTTAATGACGAGCGTTTTAGCGCGGATTTGGACAATGACAAGAGTTTTAGCCGCGACATTCAAGTCAATTGAATAAGTGGAAGAATCCCACACGAAAAATATACTAATTGACCCCACAAATGGTGGAAAGTTCCAGGAAGATGCTCGAAGAGGTCGCACCACCAGCAGGTACGGCTGTTTATTAACTTTACCTCCACTACGAAATTATGTACTTTGGCGGTACCTCTTTATTGATTTGACCCCACGCCATGTTATATGGTATATATTCAGTGGGCAAGAATCATCTGGGGCTGAGAATTTCTAATTATTTCCCCTAGTTTTTAGTTTGAGGAATTTTTATTTTTTATATTAAATGCAGTAATGTGGGGGAGATGAATCTATCAAACTGTGTATCTATATAATTTATAAAGCAACAACCAGGCGTTGGAAACTGTGCAGGGTAGCGGACATTACACGTCTAGCTCTGGATGCGGTAGATATGGGGTAATAAAATCGAATGTTCCTGCATAGTGCATTTGGGTAAGGCTATATCTGTGATTTTATTTGGGTGTCTGGAAATTGTTGTAGCTTACGTCGGTTGGAAAGGAAATGTGATTTCGGTTTTCCAACGGAACATACCTTCGAACATTATGTGTCAGTTGGGTTTATATGGAGATATGAAATCTGAGTTGGGTTTCGGATATAATCTTCAGCCATGGCGATTTCTGAAATTCAGTTTGAATTTGGGAAAAAGACTTTGGGCATGGGTGGAATTATACAAAACTTCCTGCTCAGAAAAATCTCTGATCTCTAATATTCATTTTCTGCTGTGGTTTTTTCTATGATTCTCTCCCAATATAATATCATTGCAAGGGTGTGGTGAGATTCTTTATCTCGATTTGTCTCTGTGATTCAAGTCTCTGTGTTCCTTCATTGCAGAAAAGAGTTTAGTCACTGTGGCTTGTACCATCAAAAGCAGATATATTGCGAGGGTAAAAAATTATAAGCTGCTGGTGCCGGCATGAACATGGAAGCCTAATAAGCAAGGAGTTAAGATTGACCTCAGAGCTTTACCATCTCAAATCACAGAGCATTCTTTGTGGATAGGAAAACCACTGTTGTTTTATAATTTAAACTTTTACAATGCAGAGGAAATCAGCCCGTTCCGATGCGGAAATCAACGTCCTTGGTGATGAGATCCTCATAACTATTCTTGATAAGTTGCAAGATCCTATAGATAGAAAGTCCTGGTGCCTGGTTTGCAAGCATTTTTTTTATCTGGAGGCCAACTACAGGAAGAAAGTACAGCTGATGCGATCAGAGTTACTTCCAAGGATTTTGAGAAGATACAGCAAGATTCAGCATTTGGATTTATCTCTGTGCTCTCAGATCACAGATAAGAGTCTGGGGCATGTGGCAGGCATCCTTGGAAATCATTTGGTTTCCATCAATCTTTCTAGGTTGTGGACTTTCACTCATTTGGGTCTTCTTGAGTTGGTTAAAAATTGTCAGTCTTTAGTCGAACTTGATCTTTCCAATTGCACTGAAATCACAGATCATGCGGCTGAAGCCATAGCGCACGCCCGAAATTTGGAATCATTGAATCTAGTGAAATGCAAGCAGCTTACTGACATGGGTCTTGTTTGCATAGCCGTAGGATGTAGTAAATTGAAGACTTTGAATCTTAGGTGGTGTGTGGGGGTCACAGACCTTGGAGTTGAGCTGGTTGCTATGAAATGCAAGGAGTTACGTAGCCTTGATCTCTCTTACACGCAGGTATGCTCCTACCACTGAGTTTAATAACTAGTGTTCTTCTTTACAGCTTGTTCACAAGGATTCAGCTCTGCCATGTCATCATAAGTCTCAGGCTGCACTCATGAAGCATTGGGAGATTGAGTGCATCGATTCTCTCTTTAGCTCATAGCAGAACTCATGAAGCCCAGCTGATTTTCAATAGTGTTTGTGGCTACCCTTATAACCTTTTAAAAACTCCATTCCCTCATTTTAATTATGGCAAATAGTGGGTTGGGTTAAATTATGGCTCTAATGGAAAGAGTAATTGCACAGGAAGCTAGGCAGTGAATAAATATGCACAATCTAACTGTTAGCTGTAGTTTCCCCTTTCTGGGCATTCTTTCTGGGCATGTTTTCCAGTCACTTTTGCCCAAAGTCTCGCTGGAATTTCGTGGAATCTTAAATTTCCGTGGTGTAATAAGCAGAATTCGAGTGTCGTGCGATTTGCAGGGCGTTGAATTTATTTAGACATTAAAAACACATTTAAAATCATGATTTTGCCTTAAAATTGCATCCTTGAATTTAGATGAAAAAGACATAAACGTCAAATAGTTAGACGGTGCCAAATAAATATAGTTACACTGTTGTTTTATGTCATCTTTAATGATCAGGTGGTGCTTGCAAAAATGGCTACTTATAGCAAATTGTTTGCATGGCAGTTTTATGGATTTTTTAATACTAAGCAAATTTGTTATTGCTGCAGATAACAAACAAATGTCTGGCTTCAATTAATCATCTAAATCATCTTGAGAATTTAGCATTGGTTGGATGTGTTCGTGTGGGTGATAATGGCCTTACGTGTCTCAAAAAATCTTTGCAGGTATGACAACTGAATGAGAATTCCTCTTGTTGTAATTCTCAAACTCTATGTTTAGCAGAGATGAAAAATTATGACTTAAAAATACGGAAATGGCAATGTTTTGTGTTATACTGGAAAATAAATCAGCATTCACATTAGAAAACTTAACCATACTTGAAATATGATGTAAAGAAACAAGTAGTTGCGACTCATCTGCAAAATCAAATGTAATTTAGAATCTTCAGTTGTGAGGTTGAGAATTAGAAATAGATATTCAGTACAAGAAGGAAATCCTTTTTAGCGAGACATTTATAATACATGCCAAAGATAAGTTACACCAAGTTATAGAGAAATGGGGATGGAAGCGATGAGACGGGAGACTATTTATTTGTTAGAAGGGAGCAATAAAATATAGCCTTAAACTTCCTTTATACGTGCTACTTTTTTGTGGGCTGAGTCAACCTTTTCCTAGTAAGAAGCATCATATCTAAAATTGACTTTGGTGTAAGTCTGAGAGCTTATATATCTTTGTGCCATGGATTATCTATGTAGTAAGTTCTTTGCCTGATGCTATATGCATTAGCATGAAATGAGTAAATAATTCATGTTATCATTGACTGTGAGTGGAACAAGTTTTGGCATGGAAATTTGTTTACCCTCAGTAGAATGTCCTCTTGGAATACTTTGTCTTCTTGTCTTTCTTGTTCTAATTTTAGTATATCTTTCTTTTTTGTTGCTTGTCAAGTTGTCTGTGATTCTCCAGGCTTGACCTGTGGCTTGAGGAGCCATGACCCAGGGGCATCTAATCCGTCAAAGTCACCCAGGGATCGCACTTGGCCTGGGCCACACCAGCTCTAGGATAACTAGATTTTTTAGCAGACTCTCCTCCCCTAGCACAGGGCACAACCACCCCATGAGGTTTGATCCTAGGTCGCCTTACTAAGGAGGCCCATCCTCAACCGGTTGTGTTAGTAAGACTTGACAACTTTAGCAGATCTTTAATTTTCAGAAAGATTTGCATTATTTTTGCATTGGGATCTCAGTGGTATATGTCCTGCTCAGGTGCTTGCATCTTTTGTTTCATATCAGTTATATTTGACATTTTGATTTTGATTTCCTGTTGATTCGTCGTAGAGACAGAGTCCTTGTAATTAGGAAATTTTGCCGTTGCAAGATGGCTCTTCAATATATTTTGAGGGTCATATTTGTTATTCAGAATATTACATTTTTCTAGGATGTCAGGGAAAGTGCAATTATTGAAATAATAACATGGGGTGGAATGTTTCTTGGTGAAAATTTCTGATGATTTCTCGAGTATGCGCCAAGAGAATATTTCTAGGTAAAAATTTATGATGATTTCTTGATCATGCTCCAAAAGGATATTTGTCAAGGCGACAAGACAAGATCATCTGTATTGAAATTTCAGAATTATCATTATGGAACTTGTTTTTCTTAATACAAGACAGGTATAGCAGTTGCCATAACTGGTGCTTGAGGCACTCAACATAAATAAGCAATAATTAAGCATACTGTGTTGCTGAAACATGAAAATCGTACTTTGTAGTCTTGTCTTTGAAGAAGCTCTTGAGTATTCAGGTTCTAGCAGGTCTCACAATGTGGAGTTTACTGATCCTTTTCATCTTTTTCTTGTTTCATGTAAAAATTATTTCTCATGACATTTGTTCCATTCTCCAGAAGGTTTCTGAGCCTATATTTATGATTATTTTATCTATTAAGATCTTTTAACTTACTGAGTTGGAAAAAAGGTCCTTTAGGACCTTGAGCGATTGATGATTGTACAATTGAAGGCAATTTTCTTGATCCATTTATGTTCTCTTTCGGATGTTTTTTCTAGAGGCATGAAAACCTGAAAAGCATAGATTAAATAGAGGAGAAGAGTTGCTATTTTTGACTCTCTTCTATTTACAGTGACATCTGACTCAATTGTTGCTATGTTACAGAGACTTGATGTTTCGAAGTGTCAGAACGTTAGCTGCACCGGAATAATTTCGCTTGCAAGTGGTTCCTCAGACTTGCGTCAACTTACTCTTGCCTATTGTATACCAGTAATTATCTGACTAAGATTTGTTGAATATTTTGACTTCATCAGTTGTCAAGTATTGAAGTTCATAAACGTAATTCTCGAAGTGATCCATTGTTTAATATTTTTGTGTGTTATGTACTACAGGTTTCTGACGCTCTTCTTAAGAGCTTCCAAAACCTGGATAGACTACAAACGATCAAATTTGATGGTTGTGTAATTTCTCCCAGAGCGTTGGAGTCAGTTGGGAAAAGCTATTGCATGTCTTTGAGGGAATTAAGCTTAAGCAAGTGTATTGGAGTTACAGATGAAGGATTGACTGCACTTGTGGCATGCTGTAGAGAGCTGAACAAGTTAGATCTCACTTGCTGCCGCAATCTAACTGATGTTGCTCTCTCGGCCATTGCAACATCATGCAGATATCTTTCATCTCTTAAGATTGAATCCTGCAGCTTGGTCACAGAAACAAGTTTGACTATGTTAGGAGAGGGCTGTCCTTTCCTGGAGGAGCTTGACCTCACCGACTGTAGCATAAACAATACAGGTTCCATACATTGTTTAGATATGAAGAGAATTTTGATAGTAATGATGTTAGTAGTATTGTTCCAATTTTGGAGATTGTTTTATTGTATTCTATGCTTCTTGTATTTATCCTGTCCGTTCATGCAGGATTGAAATCCCTTTCCAAGTGTTCAGAATTGATAACGTTGAAGCTAGGATTCTGCCCAAATATATCCAATGAAGGAATTGCCCATATAGGAGCCCGTTGCTTACATCTCCAAGAACTTGATTTGTACAGGTACACGTCATTATTCAAGTGAACCCACCATTTTATTAGAAAGGTTATTTTAAAATCTGTTTATCAAAATGATGTTTTCTGCACTTTTCATTTAAAGATGTTTGCAGTTTACTGATTGGAACTGTATATCCAGATCTGTAGGAGTCGGGGATGTTGGATTAGCAGCAATTGCTAATGGTTGCCCAAGGTTAAAGAGTATTAATATTTCTTATTGCATACATGTCACTGACAATGGTCTGACATCTCTCGCTCAATTGCAAAAACTTCACCAGCTTGAAATCCGAGGTTGTTCTGGGATTTCCTCTGCTGGTCTTTCTGCAATCGCTTTAGGATGTAAGCGTATCGTTGAATTGGATATCAAAAGGTGCTATGGTGTTGACGATGTTGGAATATTGGCTGTAGCCAGGTCATGTCAAAATCTGCGACAGGTAAGACATTTTAGAATCAGGGAGGTTTAAATTTCCATTCATCCTCCCCTGTATATCTGTTGAAAGATAAAAATTTAACATTAAAATCCATGGTATTTGTGCAGATGAATGTCTCATATTGCTCAATCTCAGATGTTGGGTTGTTAGCATTGACAAGTCTTAGATGCTTACAGAACATAAAGCTAGTTTATTTGAGGAATGTAACCATCAATGGTTTCATGTCTGCTCTGCTGGCTTGCAAGAGTTTGAAGAAACTCAAGCTTATTCAATCCTTAAAGTACAATTTACCACGAGTTCTGATTGAGATGTTGGAAGCCCGTGGGTGCAATATTCGATGGATGGACAAGCCTTTTGTGATATAAGATGCTCATCTCAAATAAGTGTTTGTACTTTATCTGTTTTCGGAATTGTAATATATATCTCAGAGTTCCTTTTAGGGGTAGTGTTTGTCCAAATTTAAACAAAGAAAATTTAGGTAATGATGAATTTCTGTTTAAAACTAATGAATCTGTGGGTTTAATGTAGTGAGAATTATCTCATATGTCTATCTTCTGAAAGATGGAATTAGCACCTATGGTATCATAGGTATACATTGTATCTGGAAGAGCTTTGTGTTTATTCTGAATGGTATCTTCTTTATTTTTATTTTTAGGCTTTGTTTTCATTTGTGCAATAAGTACTTTTTATTCATGGATGATCAACGCTGACTTTTATAATCTTCTTTGAAGTTTGCAAACATCTTTCTATGCAATTTCTAAAATGCAAACTACATTGTTTTCAGTACTTCATTTTTTTAGGAAAATGTAATATATTTATATCTGATTTTTAGCAATACGGTTTGTTCTACTCTTAACACCAATATACTAATTGGGTGTTTGGGTTGGTCACTCTTAACACCAATATACCAATTAAGTGTTTGGCTTGGTCGTGACCTTAAAATTAGATAATAATAATAATACATATTGTGTAATCATGAATTTTTGTTTAAATAATTCATGGGGTTTAATTTAGTGATAGAATTATCTCATACGGTCCATCTTCTGAGAAATGAAATGGGCACCTATGGTATCATAGGTACTGAAGAATTTTGCGTTTATTCTGAATGGTATCCCTTTTATTTATATGTACCCTTGTTTCTTTTGCTTTGATTTTGTGCTGTATGTTATTTTTATTCACAGATGGTTGACGCTGACTTTTCAAATGTTCTCTGAAGTCTGCAAGCATCTTTCTCTGCTGTTTCTAAAATGTAGATTACATAGTTTTTAGAATATTTTAGCTTCAATTCAAGATTTTGCAGGGGCTAGTATTTGTATTTATATAGTCTCTAATTTGGTGAAGCCAGCAATGTTTTTGTTTGCAGCGAGATCCAAGCACTCATTATTTTGAGCTGCTAATTGGTCTCTACAATAGTCTGCTTCGACTATGTTTGGTTCTGTTTTGTGTTACATTTTTCAGCGAATGTTTTCTCTCATTCCCTCCTCAGCTCAACTCCTAGGCAGAAATGCATGGCCTGTTTTAATATCAAATTAAAAAACCTAAGTAGCTCTATGAGATACGTAATGAAATAGCACAAGATACCTTTATCTTATTGGAAATGTCGGTCTCTGGGATGCTTTTGAGGGGCACATTAATGAAAAGAAGAAATTGATCAGAAAATTTTGTTAGAAGATTCTAGTAGGATTAAACTTGTTAGGAGCCATGAAATTGTTATTTTGATGATGTTTGTTAATGCATATCTCAAAGCCAAATTCATAGAACTTGGAATAATTTTTTTTTATCGTGGACTCTGTAATTGAGCCTTGTGATTGGAGAGGGTACGAAACTCTTGGATCTGTCTTACAATTTGGTTGGCTTGCTTTTGCTAAAACCTGTTAGCAAGGGGTATTTATTCTTCCAATGCCACCAAGGTTTGCCTTTGATCTCATCTACATAGAAGATTGCATTAGCTCAGTGACCACCTTTAACAACATCATCACCACAGAACTACACCATCATCGCAGAACTGCCGAAAATGATAACGGGTGAACCTATGCAAGAAAATCAATGTAACAGATTTTTAAGACAAACAGAAAGCAAACAATGGAACACATACACAGTGCACAAGAGTGTAAACTTTTTATGGAAAAATTGACAAACTCAGAGCCACACCTCTTTCTCGTTGTATGAACAGAATAGTACACTACGATATTTAAGTATTTAACAGTGTCACTGAACCATAATGTGACCATGGGCTGAAATCATGAATGGAAAAGCATCAAAGCATATTGAACAAGAACTTGTGTTGCCAATTTTTCCAAAGGATTTTTCCCAACCATATGTTACCATGGGAAGCAAGCTCGTAGAGTTTTGAACTTGGATTGTCACTGCAAGTGGTCCATCTTGGTGTTGCACTGCAGCCCGAGGAAACCTATAACCCCAACTTATATTATCTATTTTTTGTTAAACTAAAAGGTGTCAACTTGGAAATTCAAAATTTTTAGGCAAATAAAAATTTGGTGAAAACTTTAGAGTCTTTCAAGCAAATGGTGGTGGTTTGGATGAAAAACGGGCTGTTCGTAGTGGAATTGAAGATTGCATAGGTTCTAGTTGCTTTGGTTCCCTGAAGTGTAAGCTACTAGAATCATCAATTAGGCATTCTTCAAATGCATTGTTAGAAGAGAACTTAAAATCAATTAGGTGTTCTCCATTGGAAGACGAGCATTAGAAGTGAAGAACTGTTGAAATATGTAACTAGGTTTGGTCTTCATAGCGACATATGTAATCATGATTTTATGTATTTGATGTAAAGAGAAACATAATTTTATTATTGTCATTCTTGAGGCATGAGATTCATGCTCAAGGAAAATTCATTTTTCGGTCAAGCACCTATTGAGTGCTTCTAGGGTTTGTCATTGAGACTGCAAGTCAATTGAGTCATTGTCATGTCAGAGAGACCCTTTTGGGCATGCTACATATTTAAATAAAGAAAGTGCTTCTAGGGCTTGTCATTGAGACTGCAAGTCAATTGAGTCATTGTCGTGTATGGAAGACCCTTTGGGCATGTTACATACTGTAAAGAAAATTTATTTGAGTAAAAAATAGAGTCAAAGACCCTCCAAGACCTTGTCAAACAAGTAGCAACAAGTTGGCCTACATGAAGAAGCAAGTTGGCCTCATGAAAGGATATTCGACACCCTATGAAGCCTATATATAAGAGACTTCGACCTCACTTGAAGGTCCCTCACTCACCACAAGAAATTCGATCAAGGAAAAGCAGGAGAGTGAAGAAGAGGAAAGACTAAAAGAACGAAATTTTGAATGTTGTTTTGGGCTATCTTCACCTCACACGTGCGAAAAATTAAGGCAACCTTACTACAACAAATCGAAGTGTAGGAAAGTTGTTGGGCAAGTCGAAGTGCTGGAAAGTTGTTGGGTGAGATGAAGTGCCGGAAAGTTGCTAGCAAGTTGTTGGGGGTTGAAGTTGTTGGAAGTTGTTGGGTCGAAGTTGCTGGAAGTTGCTAGGTCAAAGTAGTTGGGAGAAAGTTCATTAAGAAGAAATTTTGACATGGCCTTGGAGGCGTCTTCATCAAAGGTCATAGATCTTGGAACTCGTCAATTGAAGTTCTATAAGAAGAGAATAGTTATTGTGTGTTTTTCTCTTAAGTGGAGAGGTTTTGGCCTTGGTTGATCGCCTATATCTTGTATCCTCATCTCTAATTGTTCTTTATTGTTTGGCAGTGTTTGATGATAAAAACCTTGATTATAATCGAGTGTAAGAAGAAGCTAATCAAGTCAAGTAAAATACATCACAAGAAGTTATCAAAGTAAGAGAAATCATCTAATTTGTTGCCCCTAGATTTCTCACCACGGTATCAGAGCTAAGGTTACAAGACAAGAAAAGGCGGGGTCTTGAAGAAGGATCATCAAAGGAGTATCAAGAAAGGTCAAGACATCAAAGAGGACATTGTACCATCAAGAAGTGATACTCAAGGGTCGAGCTCAAGGAAATCATCAAGAAGGACTAACCCTTTTATCATATTAAAGGAAGAACATATAAGACCTCAAAACCCTATCTCATCCAAAGTAGAGTTCCACACTTGAAGCATTCTTCGGAAGGTCACACATTTTACAATCATCATCTCAATGAGAAAAAAATCTCAAGGAACCCCCCTCCACTCAAAGAAATCAGGACCACACATTGAAGCATCTTGAAGTCTCTACATCAAAGAAGAAGCATTGCCATCATCATCCAAAAGAATCAAGGTGATCTCCCTCTCTTTGAAGAAAGGATCACATCAAAATCATATTTGAAGGACATTTCACGAAGAAGCATTGTCGTCTTCAAGGAAGCAAACATCATCATCAAAATAAAAAAGAAATCAAGTTGAAGATATTACTATCAAGAAGCATCTTCACTTGACAAGTACCTCTATATTTATGTATGAATCTGCTATCAAAATAACTTCATTTTGCAAGGAGAACAAGAAGTTGGTTAAGTCATCAAATTTCCTTGCATGGAAGAAGAGGACAGATTTGATCCTCACAGAAAATGAAGTCGTTGGACATGTTAAGTGTTCAATCACTGAACCACCAAAAGAGGAAGCTCAAGCTCTAGCAAAGTATATGAAGGGAGAGATAAGAGCTCAAAGAATCCTTATAGAATCAATCAAGGACTCTCTCATCCCCTATGTAGTGAAATTGGAGAAGTCAAAAGACATTTATGATACTCTGGTAGAATTGTTCTCCATAAGCACTGCAGGAGAAGTGATATCTTTGAGAACTTAGCTCTATAAGATGAAGGTATCAAAGGAAGAAGGGATCACCTCATATCTTATGAGAGTGTCACAAATACGAGACCAATTGTAAGAGTTGGGGGGAATAATGTCCGAAAAAGAGATGACCACTGTGGTCCTCAATGTACTACTTGATGAATGGGGAAACTTTGTATCAAGCATGTGTGGTAAAATGGAAGACACCCCATTCAGTGAACTCTGGTCACTGTGTAAGATTGAAGAAACCAGGTTAAAGGTAAAAAGCAACGTAGGATCAAGTGAACGAGTTAAAACATTTGTTGCCATGGCTAGGAGAAAAGGAAAGTTTGGGAAGCTTGCTCCTCAGAAAAAGAAGAAGATCGATATGACAAAGATCCAATGTTATGGATGTCAAGAACATGGGCATTTCAAGAGACATTTTCTGAAACTCAAGAAAGACAAGAAGAAAATAAAAGAAAGAATTAAAGCCCATATCAACGAAGAAGTAGAAGAACCTGATGAGAAGAATTCCAAGAAGGGAGGGATAGACCTTCACTATTAAGGTCTCTCAGGTACATATCAAGGAGAAGTAGGAGGTGAAAAGACCTCTACCATGGTCAAAGATTGCTATCAGGATAAGCAGCATTGCAATTATGATAGGATGCATCATGAAGATGACATCATATTAGAAGCATAGGATTGAAGCAAGAGCTCATGACATCATTATAGAAGCTTTAAAGATAGCTAAAGTTGAAGTCTACATGATTATAGCAGTCACCATAAAAAGTGTTAATTTTTGTAGATGTTCTATGCTTGATGCAACTTTACTTTTATTACAGCAATCACCCAAACAGTTAAGTAAAATGTTGATAGAACATATCAATGGATCTATAGAAGACAAACCAGAAACAGAAGAATGTGATGGTGCGTTACGCTGGTCAACAGGATGCTTCAACCAGCAAAGTCTCCTTGATCAGCCAACCCAGAATGTGTCACAACAATCCTCAAATCAGTCACCGAGTCAACACAAGTCAACTCCAGAAAAGTCAACGTTGTCCAGAAAAGTCAACGCAGGGCAGCAACATAAAAGTCAATGTAGCTCCAAGTTCGGTCAACCTTTTGACCTCGGTTTTTGTGCCAATGTGTACGACCTCCTAAAATCGAAGTCTCCAACAAATTTCAGCCCTTTTGGACCATGCGTTGACCAAAGTCAACGCTGGTCAAACTTCCTTGGAAACCCTAGCTGCAGCAATTTTGTCCTTCCTCTTGGCTGTACAGATTCGTCCTTCCTCCCACTTGTGAGCTGAAATCGTCCTCCAAGGAGCTCGTACTAAATCAGAGAAGAGAAGAAGATGTGTGATGAGTTGGTGTGAAAATGCTCTCCGAGTTTGACTGTATTTATACACATCATTGAGGTGTGTGACACATCTGCTGGGGGTGCAAAACATTAAGGCCGACTTGCACATATAATTTATTATAAATAATAAATTCAAAATAAATGTTCTGCTCATCGGATTAAGATAAATTTTATATGGATCTTACATCTCTCCGAAAGAGGAATCCAACAAAAATATCAGTATCTTAATCTGAGCATCACAACATGGAGTTTGGACCTAGTTGTCCAATTTTAACACTCCCTCTCAACTAGGGAGAACTCCATCCATCAGTGCAATCAAACATCGTGTGTCATCCCGCCGTAACTTGCTTTGCTGACCTGTTTAGTTTAGAACAGAAGTGGGTTAGTCACAAAGACATCATCCCCCGGCTGACAGATTCAGCCCAGAGGTCCGAAACCTCTATCAGACTCACAAAGAGTCTCCAACCAACCCGTAGTTGGTTCATCTGACCCGAAGTCAGGCAGAGGTCCAAAACCTCACTATACTTGATCCCAGATCAAGTGGTTGGACCGTGCCATCCTAGATAGAGAGTATGGCAAATTCTGATGCGTCCATCAGTCTTTGCTACTAGTCTCTAGCGTTTCCCATCTCATTGGCCAAATGAGAGGTACTTCCCATGAGCCCTTAACTCAATGGGTAGGATGCATATGGGGCACTGATAATGAGAGGTGAACCAACTCAAAATCACAACGGTGGGGTCCAAGCACACCAACAAGGTTTGGCAAGCCTAGCCTTGTCGTTGCCCATAGCTCCGAGAAGCTCTCCCCAAAGCCCCCCCAGAGCTCCCAGAGCTCATCGTCCAACAGGACCCACATCATAGGGTCGTTCCACGATACCAAGATTCTCACGGAAGGTTAGGAACATGACCTTCCCCAAGGGCATAGTGAGAATATCCGCAACCTGCTCATCAGTTCCTATATGATCGAGCCTTACGGCGCCTCGCTGTACCATATCCCGGATAGTGGTACCAGCCATCAACATGCTTGGATCGTTAGTGGAATACGGGATTCTATGACAAACGAATCCCCCTCTAGTTATCACAAAGGATAACGGTGGCATCTAGCACATGCTCGAACAACTCACTAAAGAGTTTTCGCAACCAAGTGACTTCACAACAGGCCATACATGTTACAATGTATTCGGCCTCAGCGGTGCTCAATCCTACCGACTTCAGTTTCCTGCCCGAAGCAGATCTACATGTGAAGTAGCATCCAAATGTGCTCTTGCGATCCACCACACTGCCAGCCTAATCGACATCAGTATATCCATGGAGTGTCACACTCCCGGCAGTGTATCTCAGCCCATGGTCTATCGTGCCTCAGAGATATCTCAAGAGTTTCTAGGCACCAACCTAGTGAATGTTATGATCAACTATGTGTTGACTCAAAGTTTTCACTGCACAACATATGTCCGGACGGATGTTCCCTAAGAACATCAGGCCCCCCCACGAGTTGACGACACTCAGTAAGATTTTTCTAATACGGGCCCAGTAGCGCTGCCACTCAACTTCTTAAAGTTGAGTTCCATCAGTATGGACTTACAGTCCATCATACCAGAAGCTTCATAATGTATTTTCCTTGAAAAAGGAAAATCTTGCCAGGTCTCTGCTAGACCTCTAGGCCTAGGAAGTAGTGCATCAGTCCTAGGTCCTTCATCTCGAACTCAGTATCGAGCTCCCTCTTACACTGAGAGGGTTAGCATCTGTCAGAGAGAGATCGTCCACATACAGCACCAGAATGAGAGGCCTCCCCTGGACAACCTTGAAGTAAAGGTTCGGATCAACATTACTCCGAGTGAAGCCCAGCTTCATCAAGTAGCTATCTATCTTCTCGTACCAAGCTCTGGGTGCTTGCTTCAGCCCATAGAGGGCTTTCTTCAAACTGCAGACATGGGTGTCCCGATCCTGGACTTCAAGCCCCAGAGGTTGTTCTACATACACCCCTTCCTTTTGAGAGAAGCCTCGGGCAACAAATCTTGCCTTGAACCTTTCATCACTTCCATCAGATCCATGCTTGATCTTGTAGAGCCATTTCGCGGTGACAACTGATTTGTCCTTCGGTCTTGGAATCACATCCTAGACATCATTCTTCATTATGGACTCATATTCTTTGTGTACAGCATCCTTCCATACTTGATGCTTTACGGCTTCCTCAAAAGATCCAGGTTCATATTGTACAATAGTACTCATGGCAGCTAGATGCCCTTGGTATCTGCACGGCTTCTAGCTTTCTCGGAATGTCCCCCTCAGGGCAGCATGTCCCTCAGCATCTTGATTTCCTGGTCTTGCTTCATGATTTTCCTCAGATCTCGGAAGATCTACAACTTTCCTTTGATCAAGCACATAAACTCTATAGGCCTGAGAGATTTCACAGTAGTCCACACACATTGTGGTCTCCCTCTTGATGCTAGCTCTTCTGCAAATGTTCCTGAACATGTTTGTCTCATAAAAAGAACATCTTGTCAAGGATGTCACGAGCAGTCATACCAGACATATATCAATGCAAGACATCAAATGCTAGTTGGGGAGAGGTCCCCTTTGTGTTTTCCTTTGGCACAACCCTTACATACACCTTCATGATTATTTTCAAAATCGGGCATCCCTGTCACCACCTTCCTTGCTTCGGGAAGGGCCTTGTAATGAAGGTGTCAAAACCTTTCGGTGCCATAGTTCAGTTTGCCGGATAGTATCACATGTCATAGCTCCTAGAGGACTTCCTTCGACCTGGTAGAGTGTTCCAACTCTAAAACCAATCACGATAGCTTCCTTGAGATTCTTCTTCCACATGCGTACCTTTCCTTCAATGAATGCCACATTGAAGCCTTTGTCTTCAATTGCTGATATAGACACAAGGTTCTTCTTCAGTTTTGGTACATAGAGTACATCCTGCAAATGTAGGACTTGTCCTTGAGACAAGTGGAGAGTCACAGTCCCAGTCCCTCTCACGGGATATGTGGCATTATCTCCAAGAATAATTTCCAGATTGGTATCCTTTTCAACCATGTTAGAGAGTGCTTCCTTGAACCCAGTGATGTGTCTTGAGGCACCACTATCTATCAGCCAGACATCCAAAGTGTCGGGCGGAGATGCAACAGAGAGAGCAGATACAAGAATGTATTGATCTCTTTTGTCAACAACATTAGATTCCTCATACCTGGAGTTTCTAGACCTTTTGAAAGGTAGATTGTTTTCATCAGAGGGAGCCTCCCTCTTTCCTTTGGATCTGTTGTTTCTTTGATTTCCATTCCTCCGGTTGTTGTTGTTGTCATCACTATCGGGAGAATCCTTCTTGAAGGGACATTCTCTAGCATAGTGACCAGGCCTATGACAAGAGAAGCACTTTCCCTTCTTTCCTTGGGCCCTTGTTCTTCCTTTGTTCTTAGGACCACCAGAGTTCTTCATTCTAGAATGGGCAGCATAGGCAACATTTCTGTCATTTTCATATTCCTTCATTCTTGTCTCCTCTTGCATGCATCTGGACAGTAGCTCGTCAAAGTTAGGAATTGTACTATTATTGAGAATAGTAGTGTTGAATACATGCCATTCATATGGGAGTCCTCCAAGTGCGGTGAGTACCATCTCACGATCGGCTATTGTCTCTCCAATAGCCAGCAGATTATTCCTGATCTCGGTCAATTTCAGAAAGTATGTTTGAACAGACTCATCCCGACCCTTCTTCAGATTCTTCAATTTATTCTTGAGGAATAGCGCTTGGTTTACATTGATTACCTTGAACATAAGAATCAATTTATCATACATTTCTTTGGATGTGCCCAACTCAGAGATGTAGGCCACAGGCTTTTATGAATGGATTCCCTGATCATCAGCGTTGCTTTGATCTCCCCCTTCTTATACTTGTTTTTAGCAGCAGCAGTAGCATTGGATGGAGGTTCTTGTATCTTACCCAGTACATGGTCCATGAGATCATGGTCTTCCAATTTGAGATCTAATATCATCTTCCAGGCATGGAAGTCATCCCTTCCAGTCAGCTTGTCATTCTCCTTGAATTCATAACTTGTGGAACCCATTTTCTCCGATGGTGATTGCTAAAGGTAGGACATGTCTTCACCTCGGCTCTGAAACCATGTTAATTTTTGTAGATGTTCTATGCTTTATGCAACTTTACTTTTATTACAGCAATCACCCAAACAGTTAAGTAAAATGCTGATAGAACATATCAGTGGATCTATAGAAGACAAACCAGAAACAGAAGAATGTGATGGTGCGTTACGGCGGTCAACAGGATGCTTCAACCAGCAAAGTCTCCATGATCAACCAACCCAGAATGTGTCACAACAATCCTCAAATCAGTCACCGAGTCAACACAAGTCAACTCCAGAAAAGTCAACACTGTCCAGAAAAGTCAACGCAGGGCAGCAACATAAAAGTCAACGCAGCTCCAAGTTCGGTCAACCTTTTGACCTCGGTTTTTGTGCCAATGTGTACGGCCTCCTAAAATCGAAGTCTCCAACAAATTTCAGCCCTTTTGGACCATGCGTTGACCAAAGTCAACGCTGGTCAAACTTCCTTGGAAACCCTAGCTGCAGCAATTTTGTCCTTCCTCTTGGCTGTACAGATTCGTCCTTCCTCCCACTTGTGAGCTGAAATCGTCCTCCAAGGAGCTCGTACTAAATCAGAGAAGAGAAGAAGATGTGTGATGAGTTGGTGTGAAAATGCTCTCCAAGTTTCACTGTATTTATACACATCATTGAGGTGTGTGACACATCTGCTGGGGGTGCAAAACATTAAGGCCGACCTGCACATATAATTTATTATAAATAATAAATTCAAAATAAATGTTCTGCTCATCGGATTAAGATAAATTTTATATGGATCTTACACCTCTCTGAAAGAGGAATCCAACAAAAATATCAGTATCTTAATCTGAGCATCACAACATGGAGTTTGGACCTAGTTGTCCAATTTTAACAAAAAGGAAGTAGCCCTTGGTGGCCTCGGTGAAAGCATAAGTAATATGCATGAAGCAAGTCATCTAGCATGGTAAAAAGAAATCAACATACATCATCATCATTAGGAAGAAGCATTTGTAGAATGAGGATAATTAAGATCCTCCTTTGGAATCTTCATTAGAAGGTTCACCTCTCTTGGAAGAAGCAAGTGTCTCGTTGAGAATTCCACCTTGCATGGGATTCATTATTTGAAAAGATGATGGTATGGTGACGAAGGAATGCAACATGGTTGAAGAACTTTCAAGCAAATAAAGTAAGTTGCCGAAGAAAGTATAGATGACCAAAAAGAGAAAAGAGGCATGCATATGTTTGATAGATTAAGTGATGTCATCATAAGTTGCAGATAGCATGGGTGAATGCTCTACCTCATGAGCGTGATCGAAGAAAAAGGATCTGTTCCTTTAGAAAGATGCATGAAGGCATGGTTCACATGTTGACAAGATGAAATCAACATAATATGTCCTCATATGGAATATGAGATGGTTGACAAAGATAAAATAACTATGGATGGAAGTTCGTGGGGAGAAATATGTGAATAAAGAAAGAAGATGCCATGAAAGATGCAACTATAGTCATGTAAGAAGAGATAAGAAATCTGTTCAATGACTAGAATAATTGGCTATGATCTCTCCATAAAGAAGGTATGAAGACCTCGATACGGTCAGTAAAGGAAGGAGAACCTTGACATTGAAAGTCTTGGAGATGTGTTTATGAATGTACAGGATGTTAATGTTGCAAGCAGTGGATGTCATGATGAAAGGCCATCATAAAAATGTAATTTTGATTGATGTTCATTTTGATTTTTGAACAACATATGGTTGGGATTGAAATAGGGTTACCGAAAGAGAGTTGTAGATGTCACCTAAAACCAAGAATGGATGGAAGATTTTGAAAGTAACATGACTTGGAAAAGGTAGTTGGATGAATAAAAGGCAGATGTGGACTAGAAGATCACTTTCTGATGAAAAGAAGGATGACATGACTAATATGATTCATGAAGGAAAGTGATGGATGGTCGATGCCCTACAAAGAAAACCTAGATGATGAAGGCTCCATAAGGATGAAGATGAAATTCATGACATCAAAAGGAGGAGGTCTACAATCAGCTGATAGTATCATGATCTCCTCCAAAGAACTGATAGTTGTTGTTGGTAACAAGTCCCTAAATAAGAGGGAGCTTAGACAGTCCCTGGATAAGAGGGATCTTGGGTATATTCCTTTTATAGGAATGAGTACATCTTCCCCATTTGAGAGGGAGATATAAACACATCATTCTTGGCTTCATATTGTGAATAAAGAATGGAGGATTAGGTAAGCATATGAGATTGATTTTGATACTCTTTGAGAATGAGGTAGGGCATTCCATATAAGAGTAGTCGAAGAGGAAATTCCTTGAGGATGTGTTATTCCAAGATAGGAATTGTCCTAAAAGGACATACCCTATGAACACCCAGGTGTGGTATGTGCCTTGAGAGACAATGATGATGGTGTTTGTCAGTCATTGGTCTCATCAGCAATGTGCACTAATCTTGTGGAGAGATAGAGTTGTTAGTCAAGGCCTTTCTACGTGACAATGTTGGTTGGTATCATGAGATGCTCTGGTATAAGTCGATAAGATAACTTATGAGATGGCTTACCAATCTGACTCTTCTTATGAGAAATCTCCAGTTTGAGAATGTCCATGTACCTTGTATGGATTTTGAGTACCTCTTTAGTTAAGAGGGAGTGTTGAAATATGTAACTAGGTGCAATCTTCATAATGACATAAGTAATCATGATCTTATGTATTTTATGTAAAGAGAAAAATAAAATTATTATTGTTATTTTTGAGACATGGGTTTCATGCTCAAGGAAAATTTATTTTTAGGTCTAAGCACCCATTGAGTGCTTTTTGTTGAAAAGTGTAACTAGGATCGGTCTTCATATTGACTATGTAATTATGAATTTATGTAAAGAAGAAAACATAGATAATAAAATGTATTTTTATTGTACTTGCTTCATGGGTTTCATGAGCAAGTCAAAGTATGCTAGCCTACATACTTGGTGTAGGGTCGGACTAAAAGCAATTCAAAGAATTGTATATATAAAGTGACCCAAGGCTCATTTGATACCACCAACCAATGCAGATTTCTTTGAATAATATAGCGGATTTCAGAGAGGATTTAGTGCGGGTTAATAGACAGAAAATTGCGTGATAAAGTTTGGGATAAGTGTGGGCTAAAGGATAGAATGAGAATGTAGATCTCTCTGAAGAAGTTACCGGTGTTAAATACGGATTTAAGGTCAGCAAGATAGCGGATGCATTATTTATCTATGCGTATATCAAGAAGGACCTAAGTCCAGACATATCTGCGAATGCAACAGTATAACAAGGTCTGGGTTAAATGTGAGTTAATGCAGAGGACGCGGATCTGTTTTGTAAGGCATTCTGAAGCATAAGAAGTGTGGATCAGTATAAGGAACCAACGGTCAAGTTTGAACCTAGTGTGGACTTCAGTTCAGTGTAACAGTGCAGATTAAGGATTGAAAAGTATGTGGATATCACAATGTGAAAATAAGAGAATAAAAGGAAGGTAAATCAGAGATTTACCTTCCTACCTTCAGTACACAAAAAGAAATATATCCCAAGTGAACATGAAACAAGAAGTATGTTGATAACCGAAGACTAATCAAGGAAGAAATAATTAGAGACCGAGTTCTCTAGTGGTGATGCAGGTCAGTGCAAGTTGGTGCAGGAGAGAAAGATCAGCGTTGTGAAGCATACAAAGAAGCATTGACAAGGTCTTGGAGACATTCCTAGGTCAAGGGTTTGAGTCTTGGTCATGGTACTTGTCATTTGAAGATCCATAAGAATAATTCCTTACGGGTTTTCCTCTCCAAGAGGGAGAGGTTTTTCCCTAGAGCTTACGGGTTTTCCTCTCCAAGAGGGAGAGGTTTTTCCCTGGCTCTAGGAGCCTAATTTTGTGTCTCGTGTATTTTAATAATTGACTTGATGAAAGACTAAATAAGCTAAAGAAGAGAAAACATAAGTAACTAAAGTAAGCTCACAAGTAATTATCAAGAAGAGATTTTGAATTAATCACCAACCCTCTAAATTCTCAACATGGTATCAGAGCTAAGTTGTTGAACATAGGGCTACTTGTGAAGAAGACACTGTAGGAAGCGAAGATCAAAGTTTGCGTTGAAAAGTCAAATCAGTTTACCAGGAAATTTGTCAAGCTATCTCATTCAAAGGATCAACTCATTCAAGAAAATAATCTTTGCCATCAAAGATTTACATTCAAGACATTGTTGGAAGAAATATCATCTTTTGTAGACATCCTTCATCATCAAGGACGTTGCAAGTCACTCTACTCAAGTAAGTATCTATGACCCTATTTAAATCTATCAAAATGACTTATTGTAAAGAGAGCAACAAATTGGTTGGGTCATCAAACTTTAGTGATTGGAAGAAGAGGACAAATTTGAATAAAATTGAATACGAAGTTATGGATTACATTGAAGGATCTATAATTCAACCCTCAAAAGAAGATTCTCCAGCTCATACCAAGTACATGAAGGGAGAAATCAGAGCCCAAAGGATTCTCATAGAATCCATTAAGGACTCACTCATTCCATATGTATCAAAACTATGAGAAATTGGCGAAGCTATTCTCTGAGTACTGCAGGAGAAACAATCTCTCTGAGACAAGAACTATACAAAATGAAATTGTCAAGAGAATAAGGAATCACTTCATACTTTATGAGGATTTCTGAAATAAGAGACCAACTGCAAAAATTGGGAGAAGTAATGTCTAACACTGAGATGACTACAGTGGCACTGAATTCTCTACCTGAAGAATGGGGCAACTTCACTTCAAGTTTATACGGGAAGAAAGTAGCCACACCATTCCATGATTTATGTTCTCTATGTAAAATGGAGGAAACAAGATTGAAAGCCAAAGCTGATACATGATCAAGTGAAGGGAATCAAGCCTTTGCAGCGATATCTAGGAAGAAAGGAAGATTCAGAAAATTTTGTCCTCAGAATAAAAGAAGAAATATGGACAAAGTAAGATGTTTTGGATGTAATGAACTTGGGCATTATAAAAGAGATTGTCCTACATCTGGAAAGGACAAGAGGAAAAATGAAGAAGCCCATGCCACAGATATGAGGGAAGAACCCGATGCAAAGAAATCTAAGAAAGAAGAAGCGAGGTATCTCTATTATGATTGAGATCATATTTTTCTTTAAGTGATTTCTATTGATAGAAAGCAATGTATGTTAATAACATCATGATAGAAGCATGGTAGGAGCTCTTGATGAATCAGCTCCTGGAAAACCTCACTTATAAAAATACTGATGGAAGGCAGTCATCAAGATGAAGGGCCATCCTAGAAATTGGTTCTGACATTTATCTAATGGAGTTCTCTATGAATTCACTGATTAGAGAAAGTAGAATGGTTTCATAAAAAAATCTATGCTACAAAATTCTGGCATGTGATGACATATTGATGAACCAGGTCAATGGAATGAAATTCCTCATTCTAGTAAAACTGCTATAGGATGACACAGAGAAAAAAAAAAGTATGAGGTACATATATATTTATATGCTGACACTGGATGCTGTGAAGTCATGTCATATGGTTGCAGGTAATGGACTCATATATTTATAAGTATGATCTATGGAGGGGGATCTCTCACAGTGCATTGCTAGATGAAATCAACATAATATATCCTTATATGGAATATGAGGTGGTTGTATATGAACAAGGAACTGGAAATTGTAAGTTCCTAGGAATGAAGATGCGCAGAAGGGAAGAGATCATGAAGTGAAACCATGTCAAGATGTAGTTATCATCTGGAAGCCAAGAAGATGTGATTGGAATATCTCTTAGAGGATATGTAGACTCTGATAGAAGTCTGGTAAAGAAGAAGACCCTTGAAAAGACATATCATGAGGAGATGTGTCAATCTGAATAGAGGATGTCGATGCCTATAGGAAGATGTCATGGTGAAAGATCATCACTGAGGTAACTTTTGTTTTTAAAAGTTCATACGTATATCTTTATCTGGATGAATTTGTGCAGGGCTGCTAATCATGTGAAAGGATGTAAGATCCTTGGAGATGATTCGAAAGAAAGCAGCATGGCATAAAAGGTGGACTAGATAAGAAAGATAGATGAATCACTTTCTATTAGATGACATGACTCATGAATGAAAATGATGGATGATCAGTGCCCTATGGAGCTAAAGTTGAAGATTCCTCAATATCGAAATCCATGACATCGAGGGGAGGAATTATTCATGAGCAGTTGGGTGTCTCACCATTGTTGTTGCAAGTCCCTGATTGAGAGGGAGTCTGGTGATAAGTTTCTTACATGGAAGAAACTTGGTAATTCCTAAGAATAAGCTTAGGTACATTCCTTATACAGGAATGAGTACATTCCCTTGTGGAATAAGTCCTCCTTGACTGAGAGGGAGAGATAGACACATCATTCTGGTCTTCACTTGGGAAGACAGAATGGAGGATTGGGTAATCATCTGGCATTTGATACTTTTTTAGAATGTGTTAGGGAATTCAAGATAAGAGTAGTCGGGGACCGATATTCTTTGAGGGCTAGCTATCCAAGAGAAGAATAGTCCAAGAAGGTCATTCTTTGGAAACACCCAGGTGGAGTATGTAACTTGGAGAGACAATGACTATGGTGTCTATAAGTTATGTGTCTAGCTAGCATTGTAGCCCATTGTCTCATTGAGAGATGGGGTTGTTAGTCAAGGCCTTGCACTAGGACAATGCTGGTTGATATGATGCTATACAGATGTGATTACCAATCCGATTCTTCTTATGAGATTCTTCAGTTTGAAAGTGACCATGTATATGTATGAATACCTCCCTAGTTAAGAGGGAGCGTTGAAAAGTGTAACTAGGATCTGTCTTCATATTGCCTATGTAATTATGAATTTTTTTAAAGAAGAAGACAAAGATAATAAAATGTATTTTTATTGTACTTTCTTCCTGGGTTTCATGATCAAGTCAAACTATGTCATCCTACATACTTGGTGTAGGGCCGGCCTAAAAGCAAGTCAAAGCATTGTATATATGGCTCATTTGATACCACCAACCAATGCAGATTTCTTGATATCAGATTTTAGAGAGGATTTAGTGCGGGTTAATAGACAAAAAATTGCATGATAAAGTTTGGGATAAGTGTGGGCTAAAGGACAGAATGAAAATGCATATCTCTCTGAAGAAGTTACAGGTGTTAAATACAGATTTGAGGTCAGCAAGATATAGGATGAATTAGTAATCTATGTGGATATCAAGAAGGACCTAAGTCCAGACATATCTGTGACTGCAACAGTATAACAAGGTCTGGGTTAAATGTGAGTTAATGCAGAGGATGCAGATATGTTTTGTAAGGAATTCTGAAGCATAAGAAGTGTGGATCAGTATAAGGAACCAATGGTCAAGTTTGAACCTAGTGTGGACTCCAGTTCAGTGTAACAATGCGGATTAAGGATTGAAAAGTATGTGGATATCACAATGTGAAAATAAGAGAAACTTCCTACCTTCAGTACAAAAAAACAATAACAAGAAGAATTATGTTGATAACCGAAGACTAAACCAAGGAAGAAATAATTAGAGATTGAGTTCTCTAGTGGTGATGCAGGTCAGTGCAAGTTGGTGCATGAGATATGGATCAGCATAATTTTTGAAGCATACAAAGAAGCATTGACAAGGTCTTGGAGACATTCCTAGGTCAAGGGTCTAAGTCTTGGTCATGGTACTTGACATTTGAAGATCCATAAGAATAATTCCTTACGGGTTTTCCTCTCCAAGAAGGAGAGGTTTTTCCCTGGCTCTAGGAGCCTAATTTTGTGTCTCGTGTATTTTGATAATTGACTTGATGAAGACTAAATAAGCTAAATAAGAGAATACATAAGTAACTCAAGTAAGCTCACAAGTAATTATCAAGAAGAGAATTTGAATTAATCACCAGCACTCTAAATTCTCAACACTTATAGGGCTTGTCATTGAGACTAAAAGTCAATTGAGTCATTGTCATGTATGGAAGACCCTTTTGGGCATGTTACATATTGTAAAGAAAATTTACTTGAGTAAAAAATAGAGTTAAAGACCCTCCAAGACCTTGTCAAACTAGTAGCAACAAGTCGACCTACATAAAGAAGCAAGTCGGCCTCAAGAAAGGATATTTGACACCTTGTGAAGCCTATATATAAGAGACTTATACCTCACTTGAAGGGCACTCACTCACCACAAGAAAATTGATCAAGGAAAATAAGGAGAGCGAAGAAGAGGAAGACTAAAAGAACAAAATTTTGAATATTGTTTTGGGCTATCACACGTGTGAAAAATTAGGGAAACCTTACTACAACAAATTGAAGTGCAGGAAAGTTGTTGGACAAGTCGAAGTGTTAGAAAGTTGTTGGTAAAGTCGAAGTGTTGGAAATTTGTTGGGCAAGTCGAAGTGCTAGAAAGTTGTTGGGAAAGTCAAAGTGTTGGAAAGTTGATGGAAATTTGTTGGGTCGAAGTGTAGGAAAGTTGTTGGGCAAGTTGAGGTGCGAGAAAGTTGTTGGGAAAGTCAAAGTGTTGGAAAGTGGCAAGTTGCTTGGGGTCGAAGTTGTTCGAAGCTGCTAGGTCAAAGTAGCTAGAAGAAATTCCATTAAGACGAAATTTTTACTTGGTCTTGGAAGGGTCTTGGTCAAGGGTCATAGGTCTTGGAATTCGTCAATTGAAGTCCTATAAGAAGAGAAGTGTTCTTATGGTTTTTCCTCTCAAGTGGAGAGGTTTTGGCCCTAGTTGATCGCCTATATCTTGTGTCCTCTTGTCTCATTGTTCTTTATTTTTTGGTAGTTGTTTAATGATAAAAACACTAATTATAATCAAGTGAAAGAAGAAGCTAATCAAGTTAATTAAAATACATCACAAGAAATTATCAAAGTAGGAGAAATCATCTAATCCGTTACCCCTATATTTATCAACAAAGTTACAACTCAAGGCCCTTGTTCTCTTTGTAGCATATCTGTAAAACATATTTTTATGAGATGAAAATGTGCTAGATGAATTATAATTCCCTAATGATAAGAACATGACCAAACTTAGCAAGAATAATAATAATATTAATATTGGAGTTAGCAAGAAAAATAACACAAATAGTGGAGTTCCTCCACATATGTGTTTTTTTTTTGTTTTCCGTCATATTGGATGGAATCCCTTATAGATATACCAAATATAAACTCTAAATTCTTAGGAAGTTTTTGGAATGGCTCTACAACCATAGATCTACAATTTAGGCATGGGTAAAAAATACCTAATTATAGTGGGCATTTTTTATCATTACAAGTTTGGCTATATATATATATATATATATATATAGAGAGAGAGAGAGAGAGAGAGAGAAAGAGAGAGAGAGATTATATTATAAGTACAATATTGTTACAAATACTCAACAAGCATTGATAAATAATTTGAAAGCTTGATCTGAGCTTGCAGGCCAAGATCCTTCCCAAATATATGAAGTTTTGCACCAATGGAAAAGTATATGCTATAATGCTAAATATGAACTAGAGGATAACAAGGATAAACAATGTTCCAAGTCAAAGCTTCAACGTGGCAAATCATTCGTTCTTTAGATAATAAATGTTAAAGAGTAAAAGGAAATCTCTAGTGAATGAATTTATGTTCATATTTATCCAATGTAATATGCAATATGGAAATAAAAGCCATACAGAGTTCTAGTTGTAAATCATCAAAGAAAAAGAATTTGTAAAAAGAGAGAATGATCGCAACCCAAGTTGAGATTAAGAGTCACTAGCAATGATGGGCTCCTCTAAGTGGTCATATTTATACTCATTTTGTAGGCCTTTAAAAGTGGTCTAAATCTAGTGAATGTTCTTAATTTTATAAATATCTTATTTAATATCAATTAGGATATCATTTCCATTCAATGTCTTGTTGCTATGACCAACATCTCCATTTTTAGCCTCCCCAAATTCCATAACCATGAACTCTTTGAAGGCTCAAAAGAGGGTTGACATACTAGTGAAAAGGGTTTGTCTATCTCTAGTATGCCATGGCTCCAAGATGGGTGCATTAGAGAGGTGGTCATCATCCTTCACCCTATGAGTGTTCATTTGGGTCCAAATGTCACTCTTTGAAACTTGCTCATCAATATGGTTAGGGAATTTTGAAATGAACCTATCCTTGTTACTTAAACCAAAGCGTTTGATTTGACAAGGAGGGGAGGAGCCGCTGATTTACCTTTTAGGCCATTTGAGTGTTTTTGTTAGTCCTCATTGTAGGGACACTGAGTAGGAAGTAGTATGTTCCTTAATCAACTTCGAGGGAGGGGGAGGAACCATTGATTTACCTTTTAGGCCATTTGAGTGTTGTTGGTATTCCTCATTTTAGAGACATTGAGTAGGAAGTAGTCTATTCCTTAATCAACTTCAATTTCTCTTAGGACTAGGACTATCAATCCTTTGTTCCTCTTTTACCTTGTCCTTATCTTTCTCCTCTCACCCTTTTGGAGAAATAAGTATTCAACCTCATAATATCCACTAACAAAAGAAGTTACTCTCCCTCACTAGTGTTATCAAGTTTAATCTTTATTAGATAATAGATGAACACAAGGTTGTGCAGATAAAGAGTTGGATTCCTCATCTAAAAGAGAGCAAATACTCCTACACAACCCTTCAAAATCCCTCAAATCCACCTCCAATAATTATTTTTCTTCATACAAATCCTTTATCATTATTGAAGGTTTCACATCAACTCCAGATCATGTCATATAATAAAAAAGATTAAATGTGAGACAAAACCTCTCAATGCCCTTTTGTCTATCCCATCCCCCATGTGCCTACAATGTTGCATTCATGCAACAGATGGTATCTTGGTGTAATATTCCCAAATGGGGAAAGTAGGAATATAGTGCATAAAATGAAAGCAGCAACAAATATTTAACACATGAAACCATTCAGAGACCAATGTGGAGTCATAACATTATGTATTAGAGCAGCAAATCAATACAAAATAGTGAGGCATAAATCATATACAATGAGGAAACAAGCCACTCATAAGAAATTACTACCAAATATGAGTTGTTGTTACAATACAAAATGTCGGAGAGCAACTACAGCGCAGTCATATTAAGCATAAATACAGTTGCAAATGATACAATGGTATAAAAACACTGATATAGGCCCAAATAGATTCTAGACATACAGATCTGGGCACTAGATCAGCTTTCCAAGACAACCCAAGAGGTTTTCCGGAAAATGCACACAATGTGCCAATGTAAGTTGCAGCCCTAGGGATGAAAGTATGCCGCAATAAAAAAAAATGAGAAGATATGGCTAAAGCTGTTGTAGAAACCTACAACTCTCCTCAAATAGATCCTCTGGATGAAATAATGGCTCCTCCACTAAAGATATCACCTCCCAAAACAACCACTACAACCACCCCTGCAACTCCTCCCTAAAATAACGCAGATCTGGGCTGAAACTACGCTGTAGGGAATAAATACTCCTTAGCTTGATTCTAAATGTGTCAATAAAGCTCAAGGGGCTTCTTTACAGACCTTCCAATGTATGGAAACCTTCCTCCACTGCAAAAATAGCTTTGAAGTCACCCAATATAATTCTCCATAACAGAGCGCTGATAGATCGGTCCATTGGGTAGCGGCGCACCTGGGGTCAGATCAATCGGGTGCTTGACCTGGCAGTGCAGAGGAACCCCTGTGGGTGAGGTGAAGATGTCCCCGTACTCCTCCACGACCTTATCCATTTGTTGTTGTCGTGCAGAGGGGCCCTGTCTGGAGGTCGTGGCCACGGTCTTCTTCTTGCCCTGGGGGCGGATCATCAGGAAAACGAATTTCCTGGTTTGGGAAATGAGCTTACTGCATTGTTTTGCAGTAACCAAAGAGATAGCCGCAGGAGGTGGTACCTCTGGTATCCTGTACAACTTATTTCCCAAAGTAACAATAACAACACGAGGTCGAGACTCATACACAACATGACACTTCCACAAGTATGGTTGTCCTAATAATACATCAGAAACATCAATAGGAGCAACATCACATAATACCTCATCCGTGAAGGGCTTGATGCTATAGGGAAGGCGACACTGCTGGCTGACGCGGAGATCTCGTCCTTGGTGAAGCCACCCGATGGTGTATGGATGTGGGTGAGCCGTGGTCGGCAAGCCCAACCGCTTCACGGCGTCTGCTGAAATGAGGTTCTTTTGGCTCCCATTGTCGACAATGAACTGTACAGGGGAGCCCTTTACCCACATCTGGGAGTGGAAGAGACGTTCCTCCTCCTCTGGATCTTCCGGTTCCTCCTTCTGGACCTTTGTAGTGGCAACGGTGGCGTTGGGCTCCGCATCAATAATCTGTTTCCCTTTTTCATTCCCCTTTTCAGGTTCTGATTCGGAGTCGGATTATGCATCTGACTCAGAAGCCCTCATCTCGGCCACTAGCGACTGCTTGGCCCGACACTCACTTGTGTTGTGAGTGGAGCTCTTATGGAACTCACACCACTTTCCCGTGTCCTTCTTTGGCTTTGCGGTCTTGTTATTTTCTTGTGGCTTTGACGGGTTGTCTTTAGCCGCCATGCCTTGGCTATGTCCTTTGTTTTGCGGTTTGGAAGCACCTTTCCCTTGCTTTTGATTCGCAGATCCAAAGTCTCGCTTCTTCTGTTTGAATTTCTGCTCAATCTTGGCAGCATACCGGTATGCCGTACCAAGCGAGGAGATGTCGAGGAACTCCATTTCCTCCTGAATGTATCTGTGCAGACAACTGCGATATTTTAGCACCAAATGTTTCTCTGAATCTTTGATACCCAACTTTGTGCGCAGGGTATGGAACAGATTCGTCAGCTCGTGCACATCTTGATCCCTTTGTTGTCGCAGCGTGGTCCATTGTATGTACTTGTCCTCATAGCTCCCCACGGGATAGTGCTGTTCCTTGACGGCGTCTCGGAAAGAATTCCAAGTTGGTACGGCCGAGAACAGAGAGGGTTCTGTCTGGTCCTTGTTCTCACAGTAGGTTTCCCACCAGTCCTTAACATGGGGGGTAGCTTTGAGGAGTGCAAAAATAATCTTCTCCCGGTCTGAAAAGTCATGAACGGAGAAATATCCTTCTAATAGATTCAACCATATATCTACGACATCTGCGTCTATTTGACCCTCAAATATGGTAATGTCAAAATTTACTTGTACCTCAAAAGGAGTCACAGCTCCAGAGTGGCTGCTGGATGCAGATGCACCGCCGGTGGGCAGCGGTTGAAGGATCTGAGGAAAGTTATCCATCATCGCGTTCCTTTGTTTTTTGAGGGCCTCCTCGAGCAATATTTTGATAGGATCTCCTGCTCCCTCATATTTCTTTTCGTCCCCCATGGGCGTCCGTCGAGGTTTGCAACGCTGATCTTGCAAAGGTTCCACCAGATCAAGCCCTATCTCCTTATACCCCGACCTCGTTGGGGACATACAAAGAAGGATCGAGAAAAAGCAGACCGCTCTGATACCACTGATCCAGATTTATGCAGGAACACAACAGAATAAACATATAACCATAAATACAGAGATGCAGCGGAAATAACACTTCATTTCATTAATATCAAAGAATTGAAATTTGCTTACGAGACGAGGAATGGAAATAAAACTAGCTAGGGCGGTAGTTATCTGCGAGAATAGATGTGGCACCTACGAGGGCCTACGGCGAGTTACAATGAGGCTCGAGGGCCTATTTATTATTGAGAAACAATGGAGAACCCTAAACATCCAAAAACCTAACCCTAGGAGATGAAGCGCCAAAGCCCCATTTGTGCGTTTGGGTAAATTGGTGTTTCAACTTCCCAGGGACGTAACTTTGGCATACTATCTCCGTTTGACGCACATGATACATCATTAGAAAGCTCTGTCCGAGGACTACAACTTTTGCCACAAATATCATTTTAAAACAGAATGATATTCTCTAGAGGCGCGATGCCCAGAAAACATCGTTTAGGGCCTCAAAACGGCTCCAGAAGTTCAGGACCCGAAAAACTGCTAAAAATAGTAAGTTATGCCGAAACTGAAAAACTAAAAGAGACAATGGTGTGGGCCCAAGTGGAATAGGCGGGTGGCCACCAATATCCACCTGGATCATTCCTCCCCCCTTAGGAAGCAATGGTCTCCATTGCGTTAAGTTCCTCCATGAGATGAGGAAATTTCTACTGAACTTGGTCCCTGGTGAACCACTTTCCTTGGTGCAGGAGTTGGCCAGCTTTGACAACCTGATACAGTTGGATCTTCTGTTGGTGAGTGTTCTTGATTTGCATGTCCATGATACAATCTGTGGTGGCCTGTTCCATGCAGTCTGGGTTTAACTCTGTTGGTGTGATTTGTTCTGCAATGTCTGAGGTGTCCAGTAGAGGTGGGAAGTAAGGACGAAGGCAATCCACATTGAAGACTGGGTGCAGACCAAGGAATGGAGGAATAATAAGCTCGAAGGCATTGTTCCCTACAGCCTTGGTGACAGTGTACGGCCCGTATCGGAGCAGGCAAAGCTTGCGGTGGGGTCCAGTGAGGCGCTCCTTCTGCAAATGTAGCCATACTTTGTCGCCCACCTAGAAGTTGTGTGGCACCCGGTGTTGATCATGGCGTTGCTTGTAATTCACATTGGCTCTGTCCAATATATCATGAACCTGTTGGCAGATGTGTTGAATACGCTCGATGAAGCTACTTGCTTTGTCAACTTCAGACTGGACATGAGCTGAATCGGCCTGAGCAGCTGCAAATGGCATGGCTACGTCAATGGGACATAGTGGCTGGAATCCCAAGCCCACATGAAAGGGTTTGTGTCCAATTGAACTGTGGAGAGCCCTGTTATAACTATGTTGTACATAGGGGAGGATCTTGTCCCATGTGTTTGGATGCTTTGAATTGTACATGCGCAGAATGTGTACAATCATTCTGTTGACAACCTATGTCTGGCCATCTGTTTGGGGATGGAAAGTTATGGACTTGGTGAGCTTTGTGTCCAACATTGACCAGAGGTTGGACCAAAATGTGCTGAGGAACCTGCTATTTTGATCTGATATGATAGATTGTGGGATCCCAAAGTGCACCCACACTCGTTCAAAGAAGAGTTTAGCAGTGGCTTCTGCTGTGATATTCTTCTTACAAGCTGCCATAATGGCCATCTTCGAGAATCTGTCAAAGACCACGAAAACACAGTCATTTCCATTCTTAGTAGAAGGCAGGCCCGACATGTAATCCATGGAGATGGATTCCTAAGGTCGACTAGGGGTAGGTAGTGGAGTATATAGGCCTTGCTTCTTGATGGCCGGTTTGGCAATGGCACAAGCAGTGCAGGATCTGATGTGCTTCTTGACATCCTTTTGAAGGTTCGGCTAATAGAAATACTTCTTTAGTATTGCTACTGTTTTCTCGACCCCGAAATGCCCAGCGACTCAACTGTAGTGTGCTTCCCATATCATCTTGGCACGCTCGCTTGAAGGAACACAAAGGTGTCCCAGGTGACATAAAAGTGCATCTTGGAGGTGAAAAATTTGGAACTTGCGTACCCCCAAGAGTGCCTTGTAAGTGTGGCCGAATTCTGGGTCACTCTCATAGAGAAGTGGCCAATCAGAAGTCTCGTGCCCACAAGAGTTGAGCACGGTGGTGAGCGCCACGATCGGTGGTTGGCTCAGGCAGTCTGCAACATTATTGGTGCTACCCTTCTTGTACTTGATGTTCAAATGAAACTGTTGCAGATATGTGGACCACTTCTGATGGCGATCATTCTGCAACTTCCCTTGTGTCTGTATGAACTGCAGGGGCCGGTGGTCTGTGTGGATGGTTGTTTCCTTCCCCAAAATGTAATGCTTCCATTGTTGACAGGCTTGCACAATGGAATACATTTCTTTGTCATAGGTGGGATACTTGCGAACTGTCTCAGACAATGTCTCACTGTGATATGCCACTGGATGTCCCTATTGAGTAAGAACTGCCCCAATAGCATAGTCAGAGGCATCTGTCTCGATCTCAAATGGCTGTTGCAAGTCTAGTAATGTGAGCACTAGGGCAGAACAGAGGCAATTTTTCAATTCTGTGAACGCCTTCTGTTGAGGTTCTGACCAAAAGAATTTTGCTCTTACTCCTCCCTTGGTGACTTGACTCAAGGGCCAAGTGATATGAGAGAATCCCAACACAAATCTACGGTAGAAATTAGCAAGACCCAGAAAGCTGCGAAGCTCTGTTATAGTAGTCGGGGCTGGCCAATCCCGAATGACTTGGATCTTGGCTGGATCCACATGCACCCCCCTTTCATCGATAATGTATCCCAGATATTGAACCTGGGTCATGCCAAACGTGCACTTCTCCAAATTGGCACACAACTTGTGTTGCCGCAGTGTTTGGAGGACTTGTCGGATGTGGTGAAGGTGCTCTTCCCAAGTCTTGCTAAAGATTAGAATGTCATCCAAGTACACCACTACAAATGAGTTGGTGAATGGCCGCAAGATGTCGTCCATCATCCTCATGAAGGTTGCAGGAGCATTCGTCAACTTGAAAGGCATGACTAGCCATTCAAAAAGGCCTTCCTTGGCTTTGAAGGCAGTCTTCCACACATCAGGGGGTTTAATTGGTACTTGGTGATACCCAGACTTCAGGTCAATCTTGTTGAAATATTTTGCACCTTTGAGTTGGTCCAGAAGGTCATCAATCCGTGGGATTGGGTACCTATTCTGGACAGTGATCTTGTTCAACACCTGATAGTCAATACAGAGTCTCCACGTCCCATCCTTCTTCTGTACCAACATGATCGGGCTCCCATAGGGTGATGAACTTGGTCTGATGTGACCTTTCTGCAACAGCTCCTGAATCTGCCTCTTGATTTCATCATTCTCCAGAACAGAACGCTGATAGATCGGTCCATTGGGTAGTGGCGCACCTGGGGTCAGATCAATCAGGTGCTTGACCTGACAATGCAAAGGAACCCCTGTGGGTGAGGTGAAGATGTCTCCGTACTCCTCCACAACCTTATCCATTTGTTGTTGTCGTGCAGAGGAGCCCTGTCTGGAGGTCATGGCCACAATCTTCTTCTTGCCCTGGGGGCGGATCATCAGGAAAATGAATTTCCTCGTTTTGGAAATGAGCTTACTACATTGTTTTGCAGTAACCAAAGAGATAGCCATAGGAGGTGGTACCTCTGGTATCTTGTACAACTTATTTCCCAAAGTAACAATAACAACACAAGGTCAAGATTCATACACATCATGACGCTTCCACAAGTATGGTTGTCCTAATAATACATCAGAAACATCAATATGAGCAACATCACATAATACCTCATCCGTGAAGGGCTTGATGCTATAGGGAAGGCGGCATTGCTGGCTGACGTGGAGATCTCGTCCTTGGTGAAGCCACCCGATGGTGTATGGATGTGGGTGAGCTGTTGTCGGAAAGCCCAACCGCTTCACGGCGTCTGCTGAAATGAGGTTCTTTTGGCTCCAATTGTCGACAATGAACTGTACAGGGGAGCCCTTTACCCACATCTGGGAGTGGAAGAGACGTTACTCCTCCTCTGGATCTTTCAGTTCCTCCTTCTGGATATTTGTAGTGGCAACAGTGGCATTGGGCTCCACATCAATAATCTATTTCCCTTTTTCATTCCCCTTTTCAGGTTTTGATTCAGAGTCGGAGCATGCATCTGACTCAGAAGCCCTCATCTCGGCCACTAGCGACTGCTTGGCCCGACACTCACTTGTGTTGTGAGTGGAGCTCTTATGGAACTCACACAACTTTCTCGTGTCCTTCTTTGGCTTTTCGGTGCTGTTCTTTTCTTGTGGCTTTGACGGGTTGTCTTTAGCCACCATGCCTTGGCTCTGTCCTTTTTTCTGCGGTTTGGAAGCACCTTTCCCTTGCTTTTGATTTGCAGATCCAAAGTCTCGCTTCTTCTATTTGAATTTCTGCTCAATCTTGGCAGCATACCGGTATGCCGTACCAAGCGAGGAGATGTCGAGGAACTCTATTTCCTCTTGAATGTATCTGTGCAGACAACTGCGATACTTTAGCACCAAATGTTTCTTTGAATCTTTGATACCCAACTTTGTGCACAGGGTATGGAACAGATTCGTCAGCTCATGCACATCTTGATCCCTTTGTTGTCGCAGCGTGGTCCATTGTATGTACTTGTCCTCATAGCTCCCCACGGGATAATATTGTTCCTTGATGGCGTCTCGGAAAGAATTCCAAGTTGGTACGGCCTAGAACAGAGAGGGCTCTGTCTGGTCCTTGTTCTCACAGTAGGTTTCCCACCAGTCCTTCACATGGGGGGTAGCTTTGAGGAATGCAAAAATAATCTTCTCCCGGTCTGAAAAGTCATGAACGGAGAAATATCCTTCTAATAGATTCAACCATCTATCTACGACATTTGTGTCTATTTGACCCTCAAATATGGGAATGTCAAAATTTACTTGTACCTTAAAAGGAGTTGCAACTCCAGAGTGGCTGCTGGATGCAGATGTGCCGCCGGTGGGCAACCGTTGAAGGATCTGAGCAAAGATATCCATCATCGCGTTCCTTTGTTTTTCGAGGGCCTCCTCGAGCAATATTTTGATAGGATATCCTGCTCCCTCATCTTTCTTTTCGTCCCCCATGGGCGTCCGTCGAGGTTTGCGACGTTGATCTTGCAAAGGTTCCACCAGATCAAGCCCTAGCTCCTTATACCCCGACCTCGTTGGGGACATGCAAAGAAGGATCGAGAAAAAGTAGACTACTCTGATACCACTGATTCAGATTTATGCAGGAACGCAACAGAATAAACATATAACCATAAATACAGAGATGCAGTGGAAATAACACTTCATTTCATTAATATCAAAGAACTAAAATTTGCTTACAGACAGAATGGAAATAAAACTAGCTAGGACGCTGGTAGCTATCTCTGAGAAGAGATGTGGCGGCTACAGGCCTCT
Source organism: Pinus albicaulis (assembly GCA_034641835.2). NCBI lineage: Eukaryota > Viridiplantae > Streptophyta > Pinopsida > Pinales > Pinaceae > Pinus > Pinus albicaulis. Next base: position 488,067,485 of record CM076573.1, read on the forward strand.
GAACTGAGTTACAATGAGGCTCGAGGGCCTATTTATTATTGAGAAACAATGGAGAACCATAAACATCCAAAAACCTAACCCTAGGAGATGATGCACCAAAACTATGGGCACCGTTTGGGTAAATTGGTGTTTCAAATTCCCAGGGACGTAACTTTGGCATACTATCTTCGTTTGACACACATGATACATCATTAGAAAGCTCTGTTTGAGGACTACAACTTTCGCCATGAAAATCATTTCGAAATATTCGCTAGAGGCGCGATGCCCAAAAAACGTCGTTTAGGGCCTCGAAACGGCTTCGGAAGTTCAGGACCTGAAAAACTGATAAAAATAGTAAGTTATGCCGAAACTGAAAAACTGAAAGAGACAATGGTGGGGGCCCAAGTGGAATAGGAGGGTGGCCACCAATATCCACTTGGATCATATGGTAACATATTGGTTGAGTGCACAGGCGAGCCAATATTATGCTCTAATACCACTGTAATATTCCCAAATGGGAAAAGCAGGAATATAGTGCTTAAAATGAAAGAAACAACAAATATTTAACACATGAAACCATGAGACCAATGTGGAGTCATAACATTATGTATTAGAGCATAAAATCAATACAAAATAGTGAGGCATAAATCATATATAATGAGGAAACAAGCCTGCCATAAGCAATTACTCCCAAATATGAGCTGTTGTTACAATACAAAATGTTGGAGAGCAACTACAGTGCAGTCATATTAAGAATAAATATAGTTGGAGATGATACAATGGTATAAAAATACTAATATAGGCCCCAATAGATTCTAGACATACAGATCTGGGCACTAGATCAACTTTCGAAGACAACCCAAGAGGGTTTCCGGAAAATGCACACAATGTGCCAATGTATGTTGTCGCCCTAGGGCTGAAGGTATGCTGCAACAACAGAAATGAGAAGATATGGCTGAAGATGATGTAGAAACCTACAACTCTCCTCCAATATATACTCCAGATGAAATAATGGCTCCTCCACTGAAGATATCACCTCCCAAAACAACCATTGCAATCACCCCTGCAACTCCTCCCTAAAATAACGCAGATCTGGGCTGAAACTGTGTTGTAGGGAATAAATACTCCTTAGCCTGATGCTAAATGTGTCAATAAAGCTTAAGGGGCTTCTTTACAGGCCTTCCAATGGATGGAAACCTTCCTCCACTGCAAAACTAGCTCTGAAGTCACCCAATATAATTCTCCATTGCTGCACCCTACAACACAGCACAATATTCTGTAGAAACTGCGCTAATGAAAAAAGTTGTAGCTTGGCCTTGAGCCTGAGTGTGGAAATTTATTGCAATGCTCTTCCAAGAGGCATTTCAAGGAAAGAGATGGGATTCTCGACTGGGAACACCCTATGCTAAACAACATTGCAAATTCAACTAAACAGCTGAAGAATGCCAAAAGTCTAAATAGACCATATACAAAATAATAAGCCAAAACATACTTCATATGGCTGCCATCCTCTTCCTTATATAAGTTCTAAGCTTCCTTACCCTTGGCCTCACTCAATTAGGTCACTATCTCCATGTAATGAATCTCCCTCCAAAACTGTGTTATTCCTCATTAAATGTCCACTCCTCCATAACAGCGCTGTTGATTTGGTCAATTTTGACCTATTCAACATGTTCCAACCCCTGTTCACACTCAAAGGTGCTTTATTTAGCTGCTTAGAGGGTCTCCTTTCACACTTGAAGTGTTTTTATTATTGCTAAGGAGATTTATGGGTCTCCCTACCCACTTATTCAGCTACCTAGTGACAAAATAATCCATAATATTCAATTTAGCTAAAAGCTAAATTTTAGGAATATTACACTTGGTATCACCTATTTGGGGACAATATTGAAAAAAATAAAAGTAATGCACATTTTTATTATTATTATAAAAGCTAACATAGATTTTTTTAATCTGATAAATGTTGACATAGAGGAATTTTAAAAGGTTGTAGCATTGGGAGATGGAAATTTATGCATTGTCTAGGGATACAATTGATTCATAATATTAAAGGAAATGAGCATATTGTGTATAAATATAGTATAAATCTAAGATTCATTTGTATATACTAACCATTTTAGCTTAGTTAAGAGAATATGTTAGATTCTATTTGCCTCAAATAGTTCACAACTAGAAATAAATTATACTATATTTTTAGTAGTCAGCTTGACAAGATCCCTCATGAGCTTCGAGAAAATAAGCATAGAAAATTGCACAATTATGTTTATATTGTGTAGTTAATAGAATATGTTAGATTCTATTTGCCTCAAATAGTTCACATATAAAAATAAATTATACTATATTTTTAGTAGTCAATTTGACAAGATCCCTCATGAGCTTCAAGAAAATTGGCTTAAAAAATTTCACAATGATGTTATCATGTAGTCTAAACAACAATTACATTGTTGTCAAAATTGTGCTTACATTAGGTGGTAGGGCATCATAATATTTGGGAGGTAGCCCCCAGCCATCTTGTGTAGGCTCCACTACTATGATAATGGGTTCACATCCATCATTTCCCTACTTTGACTTGCTATGATTTTCCCTGGTGATGTAATAAAGACATAACATGTTAATAAAGTTCTAATAGTATAATTAGGATGCTTGATATTGGTAAAAGGGTTGGATTCACATATATTTATGCACATGGTAGTTATAATGTGTGCTAGTAATTACACGGTGTGACCATAATCAATAAATAAGGCTACCTATATTGTTGAACTAGGATATTGATAAATAAGGATAGAGTCATCATGAACCATGGGATATTATTATCTTGTATGTCCTTCAACATCTATTGGAGGTTTCCTTGTTGAAGTGGTTTGTGAGAGTTTCCCCTCTTTCAAATAATGTGGATAATACAATCTTTTACAATATACTACATTATCTTATTGAGCTTTTGTGATATTTCATATGGTTAATGGTGTGTGTAGGAACATAAAGGCTCAAGAGACTTATCCACCTTAGAGATGGCTAAGTGTAGCTAAGGTATTTCCAAACATCCAGGGGAAAGAAGGTTTACTTTAGCTCCACTCGTGGCTTCCACGCACTTCAACACTGAGAATGCTAGGAATTTCAAACTCCATAATATGTTTAGGTAACCATTAAAAACTCATTTTGACAAAGGAATTTGTACCTATATATATGGATATATATTTTAAAGACCTTAGTTATATTCCATCTACAATCCCTCCACCAGGCCAAGTGAGATTGTAGTTCTAGTTTAATCATAAGATTGTTTGGAAGGATATCCTTGATGTGTTCCTTGACAACACCATATATATCTTCCATGTGAAATTTAGCATTTAATATCGACATGGAAACCAATCATGTGTTTGATAATACAAAATGTTAGTGATATTATTGGTTTCCATTCTAAATGTAGAAATTAATGTGTAGATTCGAAACTGCTCATGAAATTTACTAACTCACAAGACTCAAAGCTACTCTGTTGATCTATAGAAGTAAATTCATGATTGAGAACACAAAACATTAACATGCAAAAGGAAACATAACACATGCACAGATATTTATCTAGGGGAAAGCAAATGCTCAAAAACCCTTACTATTTGTATTGCATTAATCAAGGAATATGGATGAATACAATATGCTTGTTCAAGCTTAAGCACATTCTGCACCTGTATCTTCTATCCTCTGCCTGATCGACTGAATCTAACCAACACTTAGCCAAATTTTCAAGCCCCCAAGCTCCTATTTCCTTTCGTTGTTGATTGAGGAATTAGCCCCTATTTTTTAGGGAAATTCATCAATTTGATTGCACAATTCTTGTAGGTCGATTATTTGAATGCATGCACCACTTGTACAACATGGATTAGTTTACAATTGATTGTACACTGCTCTTGAACTATAATCTCAACTAGGTAACTCAAATTATCTGCATGCATCAGTTCTTGTGGGATGATTGATAAGTTAACTGGATTACCACTGAGCATGATTGAAGTTATATTGCACAACTTGACCTTCCACTAGTTTCTCCAATAGTTGGAACTAGTTTAACTGACAATAACTCAACTTAACTAAAATTGATTGCTAGAAATCATACTGAACTAAACTCAAGTGTCTCCAACTTGAATGAACTAAGTTAATTGAGTGACAAGAGTCATTTCACTTCATTTAACTATCTCCAAGTATTTTTCTGAAATTGAAATTCGAATTTTAGTCTAGTTTGACGAAGGAAAAGTCAAAACTATATTTTCTTGCTGCATTTTCAACACTCCCTCTCAGAAAGAAAGGGATTATCTTCTACCCGATCTTACCTTTATGGAAATCAAATTTACCCCTTGAATAATATTTTGTCAAATTTTTTGCATCTTGTTCCTCTGTTGGAATGTACTGCAACAATATGATCTGTATTTGTACACAATCTCGTACATGGTGGTACTATATATTTCTATGCTTGGATCGATCATGAAAAATAGGATTTTTAAAGAGCTTAATGAAACTCTTATTATCACAGTAAATCATAGTAGGATCCATCATTTGACCAAATAACCCAACAAGAATCTTTCTCATCTAGATAGCCTCACATGCTACTTGATTGGTAGCCATGTACTCTACTTCTACTGAGGTGACTGCCACAGATCTCTACATCCTACAGTACCAAGAAACCGTTGCATACCCAACACTAAAAATTCCTCCTGATGTGCTTTTATGGTCTGATGGACTCCCTACCCAATCTGAATTTGTGAAGCCATATAGCTTCACTCCCTCTGTCTGTTTGTACCATAGTCCAAACTGAGTATTTCCTCTGAGGTACTGTAGAACATGTTTAACATCCCTCCAAAATAATTTGGTCGGCCGAACCATGGCTTGGCTCAACTAGTTGACTGCACAACACATGTCTGATTGTGTGTTCACAAAGTACAAGAGTGAAGCCACCAACTGCCTATACATAGTAGCATCCACTTCCTCACCTGAAGTGGCATCCTCCTTCCTCCAGTTGGTCGCTATAGGAGTCTCCATGGGTTTGCATATGTCCATGTCAAACTTTTGAATTATTTCGTTGTCATAGTTTCCCTGAGAGACAAATAGTTCTCCTTCTCCTTGACATACTTCTAAAATGAGGAAATAGTGCATGAGACCCGTGTCCTTCATTTTTAACTCTCTTGCAAGTTCCTCTTGCAAGATCTAATAAGTTTTTCATCACCGGTCAAAATCCAGTCATCAACATATAAGACAATAATCAACAATGTACCTTCTACCAAAATGTGGTAAAGGTTTGTATCCACTTCAATTTTTGTGAAGCCCAAACTAGTGAGGTAGTTATCGATCTTGGCATACCGAGCACGGGGTGCTTGATTCAACCCATACAACGCTCGCTTGAGTCTGCACACATGCGAATCTCTGCCAAAGGTCTCAAAACCTTCAGGTTGTTCAATGTTGACCTCCTCCTTAATAAAACCATTGAGGAATGTTGTCTTCACATCCATCTGGTGGATCTTCCACCCTATCTTTGCATCCAGAGAAATAATTGATCCGATGAAAGAGTACCTTGCTACTAGAGCAAAGATCTCCTCATATTCAATCCCTTCAACCTGAGAGTACCCCTTGGCCACAAATCTGGCCTTGTGCTTCTCTATGCTTTCGTCTACTGCATGCTTTACCTTGTAAAGCCATCTTGAAACTACCACTGATTTGTCTGCTAGTCTTGGGACCACTTCCCAAACATTTTCTTTGACTCATGGAATTATATTCCTCTACCATAACATCAACCCATACAGGCTGCTCTACTGCTTACTCAAATAAGAATGTTTCTATCTTTACTAGCTTAGTCATCAATGTAGGTTTTAACCCTATACATAAATTACCTACAAATGAATTCTTCAAACAAAAAAATAAACAATGGCGAGAACATAAAAAAAATATACACAAAGATTTTCCCCTCGATCCCAAAATTGGGACTACCAGCTTGATTTTTCATTATATTCCTTTCAATGTTACAATACATACATACATATATATATATATATATATATATATATATGCCGAAGCATTCATCAAACCCAAATCCATTAACCCTGGATTAGAACATAACCATAGTTCCCTTCACTAGATCTATAAAATACCATGGGAAAAAACCATCATGCCCCAACCATGTGCAAAACCCATGCACAAAAAAATGGATAGGTTTGCCTAAATTTTATTGGGTCCACAAAATAATTTCCTGAGGCGTTTCCTTGAACCTCGTGTAGGGGGGATATTGCCCCCTTGTAAACTCCCCGACATGGGGGATGCTGCCCCCATTGTTGCGCCCGATGCAACGAACAAGGGGATCTATCGTCCCCCGTGTGCATGCAACTATACATAGAAAGAATATAACACACACCTAACAATCAGAGCCATGTAGCCAATATACTGATCCGGTGACCTCCTCTGCCTGCGTTGTGCTGTGGGTGCTCCCACATTCTCTCTAGCATCCTGCAATAATCTGTTAGCTTTCCTGGATCGTTTCCTTCCTTCTGTAGATGTCTCTACTTGAGTGGTTGTCTCCACAATTTCCTGAGGTTCTTCCTTTGGATTCAAAATCCCCTCATCTGCATGCAACTGAAGCTCCCCCTCAAGAGAACTCCTCATTGCCTTTTCCTCATTGAAATTCACATCCCTTTGAACAATTATCATTCTCATGGATGGAGGGTACACACGATAGTTGTGAGGTGTATCAGTGTACCCCACAAATATCCCCAACTCTATTTTGGTTCTAGATTTTTCTTTGCTTCCTTGGACTAGACATGGAAATATATTGATGCTCCAAAGATCTTGAAGAGTTACACATCTGGTTTCTTCCTTGAAAAAACTTCTTCTAGTGTGCTCATCCCAAGAATATGATGAGGAATCTTATTCTGCAAATACACTATTGCATTGTATACTTCGATCCACAAGTGTATAGGTAGGCCTTGGTCATGCAACATCACCCTTGCTGCTCCCACAATAATTTTTTTCTTATTCTCAAACACCCCATTCCATTGTGGGTAGTGGGGTGTTGTCAACTCTTGTCGAATGCTTTCCTTTACACATAAATTTTTAAACTCATTCAACACGTACTCACCTCTGTTACTACTCCTAAAAGCCTTCATTTTCTTACCATTTTATTTCTCAACAAGTGCTTTAAATTCAACAAAAGTGGAGAATGTTTGGTCTTTCTTCTGCATGAAGAAAGTGTAGCACTTCCGTGAGAAATCATCTACAAATATAACATAATCCCTCTACTTGACATTAGAGGCTAACGATAAAGGTCCACAAACATTAGAGTGGATCCTTTCAAGGACTGTATGTGTTGTATTGTCCTGATCATTTAAGGTGGATTTTGTGTACTTCCCTAAGGTACACCCTTTGCATGTATCTTACTGCTCTAGTGCTCCTCTGGGGAGGAATATGGTGATCTATTACATGATATTCAAAGCTCCATGATGCAAATGGCCAAGTCTTCTATTCCATAATTCGCCTACATCTCGGCTCTACACCTTCTCCGCCTTTGTGCTCAAAGCAACACAATCCTCCACATCAAACTTGTAGAGGTTCTTCACTCGAACCCCAATCTGCTTCACTTTTCCCATGGCGATGTGTCTCAGAAATTACTTTTCTTTGATGAATATCATATCGTAGCCACGGTCTTCCAACACCGTGACTGAAATAAAATTCTTCTTTAGACTTGGTACAAACATCACATCAGTGAGCCTGATATGGGAGTCTGACTCCCTCTGAAAGGTGACTGTGTCAATCCCATTCGTGTTGTACCTTCCATCATCTCCCATCTCGATGTGCAGCTGGAGATATTTCTCCTTCAAGTCATTGAAAAATTATTTGTTCCCCGTTATGTGAAATGAGGGACACCTATCCAGATACCACATGCTTCCCATCACTGTGCTTTCCATGCATGCAATGAGAGTGAAGTAAATCTCAAATTGTGAAGCCAAGGCTTCACCTGTCACTCCTCCTGAGGTCTTCTTACTTTCTTTCTTGTGTGGACACTTCATGGTATAGTGCCTGAATTCATGTCAGTGAAAACACTTGATTATGGATATGTCTTTCTTCTTTCCCCATTGACTGGACTATAGCTTGGATTGGAATTCCTTCCCTTTTCCCTTCTTTGCCTTTCCAACCAAGGAAAAATTTTCTTCATCCTCACCCTTGGATGAATTCTTGTCTCTGGTATTTTTCTTTATTTCCTCCTGTACCAAATCAGACCAGAGTCATTCCCAATTTGGTAGTTTCTCCCTCCCATTTACCAAATATTAGTAGTTGTGCCAGCTCTTGGGAAGGCCTAAATGGGCTAGGCTCACCAAATCATCATCTGGTACTGTGACAAAAACTCCTGCAAGTTCATCATGACATCATGTGAACCTGCTCAAATACTGTTGAATTGAGCCATTCTTCTGCATCTTGATACTTCGAAGCTTGTCTTTGAGCACCAAATTTTTATGGTCTCTACTATTCTTGAAAAAATCCGTCAATGCTTGCCACATTACATATACAATCTATTTCCCATAGATATTTGAGACAATATGGTCTTGTTATCCCTCCAATATGATTCTCCTCTCCCTGGCTACACACTTCTTCAATTCTGCTAGATTCCAATTACTAATTGTTTCTAGTTTTAGAATGCCACTCTCAACAAATTTTCTTCGTCTTCTAGCACTGCCTCCATGTGGTCCTTCCAAGCAACATAATTCAAGCTTCCCTCAAGGGCATACTTGAGTTTTAGTCCATATAAATCCATCCTTCTAGCTCTAAAGAATTGATCCTACAAGTCTGATCCTCCTTGTTAGGTCCCTATATTACTAGTATAGTCTCTTATTGTTGTTAGTGTAACCCCCTTATTGTTATTATTGTACCCCTGTAACCCCCATATTGTTATTATTGTGCCCTTAAATTATTATTGTTAGGTCGGCTAGGATTACATTGTGGCCCCACTAGGATTACATTGTGGCCCCATGGACTCCTATATATAGAAAGGAGTTTTTGTAATTTGTATCATCCAAGAATTGTTCATTCATGTAATGTATTGGAGGTTGCCCCCTCGAAGTGGCTTATTTCTAAGGCGTTGATATCTCTTTTCTTCTATTTTTGGAGCTGGTTTCACAACATTTGGTATCAGAGCTTTGGATTCTAGGGTTTTGCTACTCCAAACAAGTCATCGTGGAATTTTTGCTATAACTTTTGTTTTACGAAGGTTCAGAAGCTGAAATTTTTAGAGTGCGAAGAAAAACACCTGAGGAAAATTGTCGCAAAATATTAGAGCTTGGTTCGTAAAATTTTCGGAGATATGATCTGTGGAAGTTAGGTAATTTTGTAGGCTCCTGAATTTAACCTAAATAGGTCATCGTGGCATTTTCGCTATAACGTTGTTTCTATGAAGTTTCAGAAGCTGAAATTTTTAGAGTACGAAGCTGAAATCCTGAGGAACATCATCGCAAATTTTCAGATCTTGGTTTGCAATATTTTCAGAGATATGATCTGTGGAATTTAGGGATTTTTCAGGCTTCTGAATTTCATCTCAAAGAGGTGATCATCGAAAAATATTCATAAATCTCTCTCTGAGCATAGGATTGGAATGTTGTAAAAAGTGACTGCAAGTAGACGGACTGTAGTTTTCTTTCTATCAATTTTAGTGCCAAAGGAGGAAACAATGACACGTGGCAAGTCGTACAAGTTTGCTCTACTGAACTAGTCCATAATTGGGTCATTGTGGGAGATTGGACATAACTTTGTCTTGAAGAATCCAAATCAGATCAGACCTATGGCATTTGAAAGAAGCTTTAGAGGGCTACTACAGAGCCGAATTTCAGATATTGAGGATCTGAAATTGTAGAGATAATTTAATTTCAATATCAAGCTCCTCAAAATCAAGTAAAAGGTGTGTGTATATATATATATATTTTCCGAATTGCATAAGTCTTGTTTGAAGAATCAAGTTGAATTGATTCCAAGGGAATATTGTAGAATAGATATCAGTATTGGATTCTAAAATGGCCCCTAAAAAGACTTCAACACCCATTAAGCCTTTAGAAGGCTCTACTATGACTCATGAAGACCAAGAATGGCAACATGACATATCAAAATTACAAGAGAAAGTGCAACAAATTTCTCTCTCGCAAAGAGCAACAAAAAATGAAATGGAAGTTTTCAAGAAAGGTGTGGAAACTAAGATGGAGGGTTTGAAGAAAGGCGTGGAAGCTAAGGTGAATGGTTTGGAAGCTAATATGGATGGCATGGAAGTGGGTATGGAAGATAAGATGGATGACATGGAAGCTAAGATCGATGAAAAAATGGAAGACAACATGGAAAACATGAAGAATGATCTAAAAGTGGACATCGAAGGTTTGGCAAAGTTTATACAAGAAATTTTTCCTAATGGTGAAAAGGTAGTAGAGAAAACTCATGATGAGAAAAAAATAAATGTTAATCGCGATTTCATAAACTCTAATGTTGGAGGGAAGAACCACCATATTCCAAAAATGGATATGAGGAAGTTTGATGGAAAGGATCTTGTAACATGGATACTACAGATGGAGCAATATTTTGATCTCAATAATGTGCAAAACACACAAAAGGTACACATTGCAACTTTACATTTAGAACAAAACACATTTGTATGGTATCGATGGCTTTGCTCCCGTAAAAAAATTGTCACTTGGTCAATTTTTACGGAAGAAATGATAGCACATTATGAGGATACAAAGAGCAACACCTTCTTTAGTCAATTGATAAATCTCAAACAAAAGGGTTTAGTGGGGCAGCACATTGAGGACTTCCAAAAATTGAATATAAGGGTAATTGATATTCCAGAGGAACACAGGATTGATCTCTTCATAGGTACTTTAAAGGATAGCATCCAACATGAAGTTCACGTTTTGGGAACTCGATTCACTAGAGAAGGCATTCAAGTTGGCCGAGAAAAATTGAATGTAAAATTATGGCGACAAGGAAGCCTACCACTCACTTCTATAAAGAGGGAAGTGTTGCTACTCCTAGATTTGTACAACCTACAAGGTTGACACCACAAAAAATTGGAAGAAAAAAAGAGCAAAAAGGGCTTTGCTACGAGTTGTGATAGCAAATACACTAAAGGTCATAAGTGTCTTTGAGAAGAAATTATTCTACATAGATTGTGAAGAGGAAGAAGAAAATGAACAAGAATATTCAAAAGAATCTTCACCTAATATAGCTACATAACACAATTTTAAGGTTGAATCTTATATACAAATACAGAACTATTTTTATAAATGAGTCGTAGCTTAGTGAATTAGGATACAAAACCTTTCAGAAGCCATTTGAGGCATTAAATGTAATTTTCTGGGGGTACATTTTATTTTTCTTAAGTGACACACCCCCTAATACTATTCTACACACAAATACCCTTTCCAACGATGTAAAAATTTCCTCAATCGGAGTATGTGTGCAAAATTTATGCCACTAGGAAATTGACCTTTCTGTTTTGACCACCATGATCCAAGAGAATGCCACATCAACCCGCATTATTCATGGAAAAGTGGTTAGCCACATGATCATGATGAAGAAGACTCTAGAAGAGTCAATATTGTAACTCTAGTTAAGAGTTTAAGGTGTCAAACTTAACCACCAAAGTAGATTATTGGGTTGTGTTATAATTGGGTGATCCATAAACTACCATGTATATTCCATTGGATAATTCATCATGACAAATCTACTAATATATATAATTTGAAATCTATACTATGATGGTTTATTTCTCCTTATATTTCTAGATCTATTAATTATTGTTTATAGCATATGCATGCAAGTTATAATTATGTAAAAAATAGAGAACAACAAAATAAAACTCATAAATCACAAATTAACACAAAATATAACCTAGGAAAACCTTTAGGGAGGAAACCAAATTGTAATATGAGGCCACTTGTTGGTTGTCAAAATTTCCTTATTTTACCATACCCTTACCCTAAATCGTCCTACTGGAACCTCTGTTTTACAACTTGAATTAATCCTTTTACATGTGATTCTTGGTTCATTTTAATGATTTTCTTGGATATGGATTATATAAGCTTATCAATTATTAAAGAGGTTAAATAGGTTTATGTTTCCATGCAACTCATTAATTTACATTTCCTTAAGGCTTGATAAATACTTGTCATTAATTGAAGTCAAAATGGTTTGTGTAGGTTCCCTGCACCAAAGCTGGGACAATCGACAGATTCGATGAGGATTGCCTCCAAATGTATCAAAATTGTCAATAGGGAATGGTACGCACCTGTCGTTGAATATTTGTTTCATTTCCTAAATAGAGCTTGGAGCGTTAGGAGCATGCTAAAGATGGAGGTTGGTCAACAGTTGTTGCGTTTTCTGTTAAGTTCATTCACTATGGCCAAGAGTCAATAGAATATGTATAAATTAGGGTTATGTAATAGGTTAGGTTAGTGATAATTTAAAATAATTTGGTACTCTTGTAATTTTGAGATACGTATCACCATAACCCTCTAGGGCTGGATCCATCATTTTGTCATGTAAATTTGCAAAGAATTTTGATTATAAAAGTAGTTAATGGCGGTTTATATCTATTGTTCTTGTTATTTCTCATAATTTTTACCTTGCTTGTATAAGCTCAACATTTTCTTAAAATGAAAACCAGCTGGTTGGCTAGGGCCCAACCAACCCAACTTGTTCTCCTTATTTTATTGTTGTGTGCATTAGGTACATGAATGAATGATTAGAAGGTTTTTTTCTTCATATTGAGCGCGCAAGTTTGATAAAGTTCTCATGGTTATATTTATTTCATCGTGTGATCTCAGATCTGGGGGATTTTTGTGTAATTAAATGTGTTTCATTTCAGTTTAAGCATTTTCATTTATTTCCTGAAGCATTGCAATATGTCCTTTTCTTTTGAGACAAACTTCTTGATTTGTTTCTGAATGATAGTCAGGGTTATAGGTTCTCATGGTTTAATTTCTGTTCAAGGATCTATTTCTTTGCTAATAAGCACACTTTGATTGAATGATATTGGTCTCTCTGTGTATAATATTATGTTTAAACAATATCCTTTACCTTAAACGAATGACCGTGAGTCAAGTATTTTGAGTACAAGAATCGTTGATATTGTTTCTCGAATTTATGACTAAAAGATAAATGGTTTTGACATGACCAAACTAAATTCGTTTATATGCAGAATATATGCCACATTGTGATAAATACTTAGAGAGGGTTTGAGTTTGGATCTTTTAAGTAGTGGTTCTTTATTTCAACGCAAGAATTTATTTTTATTGAATTGGTAGAGTTTCTATGAATTTCTGCAATCTATCCTTTTGAACTGAAATTTGCATTTGATTTTGGATTTCTTTTGTTGCTGCTCAAGTTAAGTTTTCCTTCTGCATTTTTCAATTTATGCTTAATGAACATAGCATATTGATTTATGAATTAAGGAAAGAAGGGTTGATTTAGTATTGGTTTACTCTGGTGAAAGGACATAGATGTCATGGTACAGGAACAGAGTGTTTGGTACAAGAACAGAGTGTTGTGTTACATGAATGAACTTGTTCTGGTATAGGAACATATTGTTCTGGTATAGGAATGAGACTGTACCAGTACAGGAATAAGATCTCGGTACATGAAGCAAAATTAATCATACAATAGAACTCAATTTCTCTCAGTTTTCTTAGCACTGAAATTTAGTTGCATGAATACAAAGTTTGCCTTTTGAATTCTTTTTGAATTTTTATTGAATGGTATGTTTGATTCCTCTCGTTAAAGTATTTTGTGAATTATTTTGAGTGAATCCAGTTTCCAAGAGTGGAGTGGTGTCATTTTGGTTGCAATTACAAGTAAGGTTTCCTTTGTAATTTATTCCTTCTAATTCAACATGATTCAATTACTAGAATAGGAGTAGGATTTGTAGGGTTGAGTCTAGAGTCCTTGTTATTTCTTATGCTACGCTTATAAGATTACATAACCCCTGGTTGACAAATTAAGTGTTGAGGGAGTTAAATTATCTTTTAATTCTGACACCCAACATTTCAGCGCCGTTTCCAGGGAGGCATTGAAAGAATTCTAGCAAAACTTTTGTTTTTTCTGCAATAGGGGTAAGTATGCTTGTTATTTTTTTCCAATACAATGTACTTCTATTGTTTGAAGGAATTTAATTGAAATTGATTTGCGTGTTGCAGACATATTTTTTCCTTTCAACTGCAACATTTTTTTTCCTTTCAACTGCAGCATTTGATTTGGTTTGTTTCAGTAAGTTTTTTTCCAGTTTCGTTTGTTATTTTCACGGTTGATTTATTTTAAAATGTATGACTAGGAGAGGTAGGGGTTTGAAGCCCAATAAGGGAAAAGGAAAAAATGATAAATTGGAAATTTTTTCTCATGTTGGGCCTTCGGTTGTAGGCGGAAAGTCCAAGAAAACACAAACCCACCAAGCGAGACACTATTTATCCAGACTTTGGAAAGAATAGTCCAGGAATTTCACAACCAGTGGGAGGGAAGAAGGAGACTACTTGGACTCAAAAGACCAATTCGAATCATAGTCAATCTTCACATTTTGTTGGTAGTGGCATGATTGGAGTAAGGAAAATGAAAGATCATGAAGATTGTGCTAAGCGGACTAGTGAGAATCAACCAACGGAAGAGCATATTACTTTTAGATTTCTGATTGTAGATCTGCATGCAATAGTTCAAATGAAGAAAACAATGTAAACTATGAAACAGGAACTATAAACTGAAAATGATAGATTTAGCAAAAAAACCCACAAAAAATATAGAAAAAACAACTTGAAAACAAAAATTGTTGATCCTAAAATACCAATTTTTTTTTTTTTTTTGGGTAAATTTTCAACATGTTTTAAACATGGCAGTGAAAACATTTTTTTTTGGTGCAAAAAACACCCTAAAAACAAGAAGTGTTGATGCTCGAATACAAATTTTTTTTCTTCAAGATATATTTTCAACATTTTGAAATAATGACATAAAAGATAAAATATCATAACTCCGACAAACTTTAAAATTTCAAAAGAAAAATGAAAAAAAAACAAAACAAAATTAAAACAATGAAAAAAAAACAAAACAAAAGTTTAAAATAACAATAAAAAATTAAATAAATGTATATATTAGAAAAAACATAAAATCAATAAAAAACAAAAAAATCAAATATATAAAAAGCCAAGACAAAACTATCATACATTAAAATGTCAAGAAAATAAATAAAATTAAGCTATAAAAGAAAAAAACTTTTTTTTTTTAATAATCTAAATTAAAAAATATAGATAAAAAAAATAATATAAAAAAAAATATTTTCGAGAAAAACATAATTAAAGAAAAAAAAAACAAGAAAAGAAAAAAAAAACAATACTTTATTGAATAATTAAAAAAAAAAATTTATTAAAATAAATCAATAAATTATACATAAAAAACCACATTTAAAAAAAATTAATAAAATTTTAAATTTTAAAAATAAAAAACTTTATAAAAAAATAACAATAATAAAAATAAAAAACAATAAAAAAACTAAAAATAGAAAACATTAAATAAATGAATTAGAAAAATATTTAAATAAATAAGAAAAAAAATTAAAAGAAAGCATTAAAAAATATATATTTATATTTAACATATAAAAAAATTAAATTAACAAACTAAAACTATTAAAAAAAACTAAAACTAATTAAAATTATTAAAAAAATTAATAATTATAATTAATATATATATATATATATATATTCGGTCCCTTGGGCCACTGCCAGGCTCAAGCCGATTTTTAGAATCGACTTTGAGCCCGTTGGTGGCCCAAGGGGCCACTTGCCGTGGGCGGGCAAAGTTGTGGCAACTCCGCCTGCCCACGGAAGGCAGCCCCTTGGAACACCAATGGCTCAAATCCGATTTTGAGAATCAGATCAGATTCTCAGAATCAGATTTGATCTGTTGGTGGCCCGAGGAGCCGCTTGCCATGGGTGAGCAAAGCTGCTCGCGGCTTTGCCCACTCACGATATACGACCATGAACGACTCAAATCTGGTTTTGAGAATTGGATTTGAACTGTTGACGGCCTAAGGGGCCACCTGCCGTGGGTGGGCGAAGCTGCTGCAGCTCCGCCCGCCCACGACAAGAGGCCACCAATGGCTCAATTATGATTCTGAGAATCCAATGCAATTCTCATAATCAGATTTGAACCATTGATGGCTCGAAGGGCCGCCTGCCGTGGGTGTGCATATCTGCAACGGTCCGCCTGCCCATTGCAGGCGCCCCTCGGGCCACCAGCGGGATCAAAGCCGATTCTCAGACTCGGCGTAGGCCCCCAAGCCGATTACGTGAATCGGGTTTTGAGCTCGTTGGTGGCCGAAAGGGTCGTCTGCCCGTGGACGAGGCGAGAGATGTTGCGGCTCAGCCCGCCCATGACATGCGGCCCCTCGAGCCACCAACAGCTCAAGAGATGCAATAATTCATTTTTATTTATTATTATTTAAAAAATAAATTATATATATTTTTAATTCTATATGTTTTATTTATTTTTTAATTATGTATGCTTTATTTTTTTAAATTATATATGTTTTGATTATGTTTTTAAATTGTTTTATTTATTTATTTTAATGTATTTCTTTTTTAATTTATTATTTTCAATTAATTTTTATTATTACTTTTTTATTTTTAATGATTTATTTTCTTAAAATTTAATTGTATTTCTTTTTATATTTATGATTTTCATTATTTTTATAAAATGTGTGTTTTATTTTAATATTTTTTTTAATACTTAAAATGTTACTTAAATCATTTTTCTGGAATTTTTATTTTTGAAATGTCATCTTTTTTTATATAAAATTTGTAAAATATGTTATTTTTCCAAAAAAAATATTCAAAATTTCCATAATTTTTATTTATTTAACGTGTCTTTTTTAGCGAGAATGTCTTAAAATACATACTTTTAAATTATATCTATAAGCAAATGTATATTTTTTGTTGAATTTTTAAAATTATTATTTTTTGGTGATAATTATTTTATGTGTGTTGAAATAATAGTTAAAGATATATAAATATAAAAGAACTCATAACCTCAAAATATTAATTTTATTATTTTTTTAAACTTTGGAATATATATATATATATATATATATATTGCAAAGGAAAAAAAATTGGAAACTTTTAAAAATCAAATGTCTAAGGACGAAAAACATAAAGAGGAATAAGGCCACTTTAAAAATGGTTAAATAATCAACATTTAACAAAAAAACTATGTATACTTCATCTGCATGAAAATCTTCAACATTTAAAAAAAAAATCGACACTTCATACATTATAAAATTTAAATTGTCAAAGATAAGCCCTCTAGAAAGGGGGGTTGATGTTGTATCAACAATTTTCAAAATTAGCATGAAAAATCAATAACATTTAAAAAAAAATGTTCATACATGATACATGAGAAAATTTAGAGTGTCAAAATTATGCTAAAATAAAAAAAAAAGTGTATTCTGAATCAACACTTTTCAAAATCAAATAATTTTTTGCTACCTAAAAAAAAGGTGTATCTTGAATCAACACTTTTCAAAATCAGACAATTTTTTTCTACCTAAAAAAGAATGTGTATTCTAAATTAGCACTTTTCAAAATTAGATGAGTTTTTGCTACCTCAAAAAAGCGGGTACTTGTATCAGTTCCTGTTTCAACATTTACATTATTAGAATATTCCACCATCTGTTCTTATCCATTTCCATGGTAAGGTGCATGAAGACTCATATTATTTTTTATTTGAATTTGATATATTGTGTAGGAGCTATGATTATTCTTTAGATGCCTAGGAAGCTAAAACTTTTCCCTACAACTCTCAAGGATTCAACTTTATGCTGGTTCATGGGACTAGGAGGGAATACTATAGCTTCTTGGGAACAGATGAAGAGGGTGTTTATAATTAAATATCAGGAATATTTCAAGGCTAGAGAAATGCAGAATGATTTTTTCACTATTTCACAAGGTGAGGATGGGACCTTGAAAGATTATCTAGAAAGGTTTTTATATATTCTTCAAAGGTAAAAACATAAATTTGATCCAAGTACTGTTAGAACCTTGTTTTTGCGAGGACTTACTGACGATGCTAGAAATAATTTGAACTTATTAGGACAAGGAGATATTGCTCAAAAATATTTTGATCATATTTGTGACTTGTGCAGGAAGTTCTCACGGAATCAATCTAGATCTAGCAAAGGAATCCAAAGCAATTCTAGAAATAGAAGATCTGGATCTACAAAAGCTATGATTTTGGGTTGGAAAATAAAATGGATAATATGAAAACTGAAATATGAATATTGTTAGCAAACATATAGATTCTTTAAAATTTTAGAAACAAATTAGTAGAAGAATAAGAGACATTGTCCATTTATTGTCTGAAATGTAGAAAAAAGGATATTTACGTGAATGTCGAGTGCGAGATGTTAAGAGTGCTAATAATTGTGTGATATGTACAGGAGAACATTATACCAAATAATTCCCTTCTATACCAGGATTGAAAGAAGCATTTGAAGAAGAGCATCATGAGCTTAAGCCTTTGAATGCTACGGGAGCACAAAAATAATATCCTCAGGTAGGTATAGGTATTATTCTTGAACGTGCACCATATTGTTTTGGTTATAATGCACCACAATATTCATATTAAAATACGAATTACCCTCAATCTTGGCGAGCATGTGCATCATTTCCGAGTATGGGAAATCTCCCCCTCCCTTGGCAACAAAGATGGAGGGGACGCCACACTCTCATTATTCCTATCCTACAGCTACACAACCATATCCTACATCCTATGCACCTTATCCCATGACATAACCTACACTACCAACAACCTTGCCTCAAAGGATTCAGGCTATGAAAATATTACCATTACCACCACCCTTTCGACCACCTCAATTTCTTGTACAACTAGTACGAAACCCAAATACAAAAGCGGTATAGATGATTCATTCTATTGGACCACTTCCTTTCCTTGTTTATCAGACCATGCCATTTGGGGTTAATGACCTCCAAATGATATCGGGGAAAGCGTAGAAAATTTAGAAAAACAAAAACAACCTATCGTTATCGTTGAGGAGAAAAGTGAGGAGGAAATCCCTAATCATTTGAACAAAGATGTCACCATTCAACCAATTCCCACATAGTCAAATTCCTTTCCTTGTTCTTCAAACCAACCTCCCTTTCCCTCCCTTTCCAGATAGATTGGTTATGGAGAAAGATGACCCCACTCCTAAGTATTACCTGGCTTCCAAGTTTAGGAATATTTGTATAAATGTCCCTTTGCTTCAAGTTATTAAAGAGTTACCCATATGTAATAATATCATTAAGGAACATTGTCTTAAAAATCCAGGGAGGAAGAGAGTTGAGCCTCACACTATCCAGTTTGTTGGGAGAGCAGCTGAGTTAATTACATGATGTGTTCAAATTGAAAAATATACTGATCATGGAAACTCGATTGTTTATTTTCAGATAGGTGATGTCCTTGTCCCCATTGTGTTGATAGACCTCGAAGTAGCCATCAATGTTATTACTAGGAAAACCATGGAATAAATTCAGTTGACTCACATCTGTCCTACCCCTACTGTCTTTGGAACTTGCTGATAAATCTAAAATTAAGCCAGATGGTGTGTTGGATGATGTGGCTGTCTCGATTGATTCGTGGGAGTACCCTACGTATTTTATTGTCCTCCAACAAAAAAATCCTATTGGAGGACACCCTTTGATCTTGGGACGACCATGGCTTGATACAACATATGCTTATATAGGAATTCGTTCAGGTGATATTTATATTTCCCATGGAGATGCTAGGGAAAAGGTCACCTTATACCCACCAACTAGATCCATCCAAGAACTTCGAGATATTTTGTGGTTGGATGATGATATTCGTGATGAAGAGACTCGATATGTTTCTTTGATTCTTTAGTATACAGAGTTGACCAAGGAGGGTGTAATTCAGGATTTTTTGAACAACCTGTACACACTGCTAAATTTTGAATCACTTCATCATATTTTTAGCTCGGGTTTTCGGGAAAACTATGATCCCCAACCTCTACCACTATAGATTTTAGCAGCCTCCACCAGTATTCTCGAGTCTAATACCACTCTTGCTAAGATTAGTCCTGGAAAATATTTATATATTAGCTCAAACATGGACTCATCCCAACAAGAGTATCTTGCGAGATTTTTACGAGACCATCTTGGTGCCTTTTCATGGAGTTATGAGGGTATGAAGGGCATCCATCTTGAAACTTGTACTCACCGTATTTATGTCCGATAACCACAAATGTATATGAATCCTGCACTAACAGAGATCGTTAAGGAATAATTACAAAAACTCTTGAATGCTAGTTTTATCTATCCTAAATATCATAGTCAGTGGGTCTCCCCATTAGTGATAGTTGAAAAAGGATGGGAGATGGCGAATTTGTATCGATTATAGAGAATTAAACAAAGCCACTCTCAAGGATTACTTTCGTCTTCCCTTCATCAATCAGGTGCTAGCTACCCTTGCCGATAAAAAGTACTTCTCATTTTTAGATGGCTTCAGTGGTTATAGCCAAATACAAATCTCACCTGAGGATCAAGACAATATCACTCTTTCTTGTCCATGGGGAACATTCACTTATCACGTGCTTCCTTTTGGGCTTTGTAATGCTCTGACTACCTTTCAAAGGGAAGTATTAAATCTTTTTGTTGACCTCGAGTGTTTAGAGGTTTACATAGATGACTTTTTGGTATTTGGTGATTCTTTTTAGGAAGCCTTTCAAAATCTAGAGAAATTACTTCATTGATGCCAAGAAGCTTGCCTCACTTTGAGTGATAAGAAGTGTAGATTGATGTGCAAATTTGGGGTGGTTCTTGGCCATATTATCTTTGATAAGGGTATCTAGGTAGATCCGAACAAAATAGAAGTTATTACACGTCTTCCTGCACCTAAAACAAAAAAGGAAGTGAGAGGATTCCTTGGACATGTGGGTTATTACTGAAGATTCATTGAACATTTTTCTAGGATAACCATGCCTCTTTTTCTACTATTATCGAAGGATAGCAATTTCTCTTGGAATAAAGCTTGCCAACAAGCTTTTGAGGATTTGAAGGAAAAATTAGTACAGATACTAGTCTTGAGGGACCCTAATTGGTCCCTCCCATTCCATATTTCCTCAGATGCCTCAGATACTTCTATTGGCGTAGCCTTAGGACATGAAGAAAATCAACAATCCTATGTTATACGATTCATTAGTAAAATCTTGTCATCTGTCGAATTAAATTATAAATTAATTGAGAAAGATTTTCTAACATTGATATTTTCTATTAATAAATTTAGGCATTGCGTTACGGGTTATGAAGTACTTATAGACACATATCATTCTACAATAAAATACTTAATGAACAAACCTTTGACTAGTGGTAGGGTGACTAGGTGGTTAATTTTACTACATGAATTTAATGTTACTATAATTGATAGGCCAAGAAAATCAAATGTTGTAGATGATTATATTTCTAGATTAAATAATCCTGGTGAAATAATTCATGTAGATGACTCATTTCCTGATGAAAATATTTTTTTTGTTTCAACAAATTCTCCATGTTTTTCTGATATAGCTAATTATTTAGTCACAGGTAAAACGCCACCTCACTTATCTGCGTGAGAGAGGCAAAAAATAATTTAGAAAAGTGTTTCATATTCCTAGATTCAGGGAGACCTCTTCTACATAGGACCTGATCTTATTATCCATAGATGTGTGAGAGAGGAAGAAGTGATTAATATCTTGAAAGTTACCCATGATAAACCTTGTGGGGGGGATTTTTCTGATAAAATAACAACATATAAAGTCCTCCGCATTGGCTACTTTTGGCCTTCCTTGTTTAGGGATGCCAAAAAATATGTTAAGCATTCTGATAGTTGTCATCGAATTGGCCAACCTGGTCAAGCCAATGAAATGTTTTTGTGTCCTCAAGTTATGATAGAACCCTTTGAAAAATGGGCCATTGGTTTTGTAGGACCTATAGCTCCAACATATTTAAACAAAAGACATATCTAGGTTTGTACAAATTTCTTAACAAAATGGGTAGAAGCTAGAGTTGTTTCTTTTGCTACTGAAAGAGTTGTTGTTGATTTCTTATTTAATGAAATTTTTACTAGATTTGGTGTTCCAAGAGAAATTGTTATTGGTAATGGGCATCAATTTGCTTCTAAAATAGTAAAAGGTATTATAGATTACTACAAGATTCGGCACAGGAAATCAACACCGTACCACCCACAAGAAAATGGTCAGGTAGAATCTACTAATAATGTTGTGTAACCAGCTCCAAAAATAAAATAAAAGAGATATCAACGCCTTAGAAATAAGCCACTTCGAGGGGGCAACCTCCAATACATTACATAAATGAACAATTCTTGGATGATACAATTTACAAAACCTCCTTTCTATATATAGGAGTCCATGGGGCCATCATGTAATCCTAGTAGGCCACAATGTAATCCTAGCCGACCTAACAATAATAATTTAAGGGCACAATAATAACAAAATGGGGGTTACAAGGGTACAATAATAACAATAAAGGGGGTTACACTAACAACAATAAGGGACTATACTAGTAATATAGGGACCTAACATGCCCCTCTCCTTCAAAAAAAGTGTTGTCCTCAACGCTTGAGTAGCTACAGGTGCTTACGTATAAAATTATCATCCTCCCATGTAGAATCTTCGGTGGGTAAGTTCTTCCACTTGATGAGATACTGCGAAATTGATCGATTCAGTAGTTGTCGAGTTCTTGTTTCCGTGACAGCTTCGGGTTCCAATATGAATTTTCCTTCCTCATCGAGTTCGGCAATATTGTTTGAGCTGAATATTTTCACCTATAACCTTCTTTAAGCATGAAACATGGAAAATTGGATGTACTCACGAAGAAGCGAGGAAGCTCCAATTTGTATGCCATAGTACCAATCTTTTTGCAGGCACCTTGTAAGGACCATAGTACTTTGGCGATAATTTATTATTCTTCTTAGCTTGCTTGAGGGACATTTGTTTGTATGGTTGTAGCACGTAAAAATACCCAATCTCCTACATCAAAACTTCTCTCGTTGCGATGTTGATACGCTTTCGTTGTTTCATTCGATTTTGTGCCAAATTCGGGTTATCCTTTAAGAGTTGGAGAACTTCTTGCTGATGCTCGATGTGATCTTCCCTTTGCTTGAACCTTCAAATTTTCCCTTAAATATGATGTGATGGATGGTGGATGATATCCATAAAGTGCCATAAATGGGGTCATTTTCTGTCTGAGTATGGAAGGAAGTGTTATACCACCATTCGGGAGAGGTAACCACTTGACTCATTGTGTTTGTCTATCGGATACAAAACAACGAAGATATCCTTCCAAACATTTATTTACTATCTCTGTTTTGACCATCGGATTGAGGATGATAAGATGAGCTATGAGCTAATTGAGTACCCAAACAAGAAAATAACTCCGTCCAAAAAATTTCCGGTAAAAAATGGGATCTCCGTCGCTCCCACAATGACCCTTGGGCTTCCATGTAGCTTTTGAATTACATGTCCATAAATGTAGTAGCAAGCTGTACTTGCTTTAAATGGATGAGATAATGCACAAAAGTGTGCATACTTGGTAAGTCTATCAACTACCACCATGATGACACTCTTTCCTTCGGACTTAGGTAAACTTTGTGATAAAATCCATTGAAATCTCCTCCCAACATTGACTTGGAATGGATAAAGGTTGTAGAAGTCACTGGGGTCTTAATTGTTTCCACTTTATTCTGCTGCAAACCAAACATTCCGCCACAAACTTTTGAATATCAAATTTAAGGCCATCCCAAAAAAAATTCTTTCTTCACCCCTGTGGTAAGTTTTTTAAAAAATCCCGAGTGTCCTCCTAAAGGAGAAGTGTGCAATTCCGGAAAGAATCTTTTGTTTTAGTTGGGAATTATTACAAAGATATAAGCGATCTTTGTACCATAAGGAATCATTTTTCCAACTAAATGTATCGGATGTACTAGGATCTTGCTTGCAACTTTTGAATGAGTGTCCATACATCTTTGTCCTTCTTCCATTCATCTCTTACTTAGGTTATCCAATCTGGTTGGATAATAGAAATGGCACAAAGCAATTCTTCCACCTCTTCATTCTTTCTTGAGAGTGCATCTGCAACAACATTAAGCTTTCCTTTTTTTGTAGATTATTTCAAAGTCATAACCCAACATCTTTGTGACCCATTTTTTGTTGCTCTTACGAAGATAGTCTTTGCTCCAAAAAGTGTTTAAGACTATCATGATCGGTTTTTACCTTGAAGTGTCTTCCCATTAGGTAAGTTCGCCATTTCTTTAGTGCATGCGAGTATTGCTAACATTTCCTTCTCATAAATAGGTTTATGTAAATACTTTCCTTTGATTGGACGACTTTCAAAAGCAATGGGTCTTCCTTCACTGCATTAAAACCACACCAATTCCATTTCCTAAGGCATCACATTCCACAATAAATGTTTTTTGTGAAGTACGGCGTAGCTAAGACCGGTGCTAGGCACATTGCCTCTTTAAGATGTTCAAAGGCCTTAGTTGCTTCGGGAGTCCAAGAAAATGCATCTTTCTTCAATAATGTTGTTAGAGGTGCTTCTATTCTCCCATAATTCTTAACAAACTTGCGATAATACCACGTGTAACCCCATAAATCCTCGCGAGTGCTTTATGGTTGTAGGGACTTTCCATTCCTTAATGGCTTTAATTTTGTTAGGGTCTACTTTAACACCCTCGTGAGATACAATATGACCCGGATATTCCACCTCTTGTACTCCAAAGAAACATTTGGATGTTTTTGCATATAATTGTTTCTCTGTAATAGTTTGAGCACCACGTCAACATGTTCAACATGATCCTTCCAACACATGCTTGTAGATTAGTATATCATCAAAAAAATACTACCACAAATTTTTCTAAGGAAGGGTTTGAAAATGGAATTCATCAACCCTTGAAATGTAGAAGGTGCATTGGTAAGGCCAAAAGGGCATGACCAAAAAATTCATAATGACCCTCATGAGTTCGAAATGTTGTTTTTTGGAATATCTTCGATCTTCATTCTAATTTGATGATATCTGAACGAAGATCCAACTTGGTAAAATAAATTGCTCCATGTAATTCATCCAATAATTCATCAATCACGGGAATGGGAAATTTGTCTTTAATGGTGAGCTTATTGAGCTCCCTATAATCTAGACACATTCGCCATGATCCATCCTTCTTGTGTACCAATACCACGGGAGCGGGAGAAAAGAACTTTGACTAGGTTGAATTATACATCGCCTCTAACATTTCTGCAATCATACATTCAATTTCACTCTTTTGGAAGTAAGGATATCTATAAGGCACGATGTTTGGAGGAACACTTCTGGAATCAAATGAATAGCATGATCATGATCATTAATAGGTGGGAGTCCTTTGGGAGTTTCAAACACCTTGGAATGATTGTCCGGGACTTGTTGGAGATCTGACGAAATAGATGATTTTGATGTCGGAACTTCTAGTGAGCATAATTGTGCAATTACGCCTCGTTGTTCTTTCTTTAGAAGCTTTGTCATGACATTAGAGCTTATTATCCTTCACAGGCTTCCCTTCAATACCCCATAATTCGACTTCCTTTCCTTCGAAAATTTTTTTCAAGAAGAGTTCTTGAAAATTAAAAGCTACCGTCCCCAAAGATTGTAACCATTGTACTCCTAGTACAACATTAGCACCTCCCATAGGAATGGAAAGCATTGGACTAGTCAATACATATTCCCCCATGGTTAGCTTGATATTATGGCATTTTCTAGAGCAATTTATAGTTCCTCCATTTGCAACCATCACTTGACATTACTGAGTGCTGGGTATAGGAAACAATTCAATTCATTGGCTACCTTACAATGAATAAAATTATGGGTGCTACCCTGAATCAATCAACACTATTACCTTTTTCTTCTTGATTTGTCCTTGTATCTTGAGAGTTTGAGGAGTGGTAATTCTGCACGAGCGCATTACACGATATGGTCGGATTCATTTCTTCCTCTTCTAGGGTTGGGTGCTAGGTGTATATCCTCTTCTTGTTCATTTTCTTCTTCCTCTTCACAATCTATGTAAAATAATTTCTTCTCGGCACACTTATGACCTTTAGAGAGCGAAGGAACCGGTCCATATAGATCCGATCTTCGAAGGGGGAGCTCGACATAAGGCTGCGTCTACGTCGCCATTCTGAACATGGGTGGAAAGGCGGGTCGAAGATGTTTTCTTAAAGGAAGTCAAAAGCTCACGTGCTTAGGTATCGTATCGGAGAGGAGAGCTGGAAGTAAGATAAAAGGCTTGGGCAATGGTTGCAAAGGTGGTATGGGAAGAGGTGGCTTGGTGCTACATACCATTTAGAAGCTTCAGCGGTGAGCGTGCGTTGGAACAAACGAAGACGGATGGAGTCATCGGTAATGGAATTGGAGGAACACCACATGTGGAAAGATCGAACATGATTGGTTGGATCTTCTCCGACGAAGACACTTCGAACTTAGGGATGTCGAAGGGGAGCTTGGTTGGCATAGCGGGCCAACCAAAATTGTGGCGGATAGGGTCATTGATCAGGCGGTTGAAATCGGGGAGGCTAAGGCTGCAGTGTACGGCGGCAAGGGTATGGGCGAGGTAGTTCTGTGGCGGTTCGCGCTAGTAGTAGTTCGGCATTGGGGCTCGGAGCACGCGCTAGCGTTGGGCCACTGGACCGGACATAGTGAAGGTGACGGGGGGAGAACCGGGGAGGAGAAGGAGAACCCAATGAATCGAGAAGAGGAGTCGGAGTGCGGACTCGGAGGAGGAGCGCTCGACGACGATGGGACGGAGCGAGGTCGATTGACCCGAAGCGAGGGTGAAGGCGAGAAGTCTCGGGAAAGGCGCCTTGGGGGCGCAATGGTGACGGGAAGAAAGAGAAAGCCGAGCAAGGGCGAGAGAAAGGGACGAGAATCAAGTGAGGTCAAGGGCGAGAAAATGTGCGGTGACAATTGATTTTAGAGTCTTTTCCGAGGCGGTGTTAACCCGGCGCTTCTTCACTTAGGGTCGATGTGTGGTGTGCGTTAATTTTAATTTTTAAAACACTTTTTACGTTTTGAGAGCAAGAAAAAAGTAAAGTGTCTTTGCGTAAGCTGAAAATAGATCTGCAGGAGAACAATATATAATGCTTTGAAATAACATAAAAATAATAGCTACTATTGCATCTATCTAACCCAAGGAGCGGGTCCCTCAAAACTAGTCTAGGGGAAAAAAATCTAGTCAAAACACACACTGAAAAAGAGAGCCGATAGATCTAAGGTCGGGAGGGACGGGGATCTAAAGGATAAAGCTGCTAAAAAGAGGTGCAAATCACGGCCACGAGATAGAGGCGAGGTGGGCTGGAAAAAGGAAATCGACGAAAAAGCGGAAAGGACAAGGAGGAGGTCTAAAGAGGTCCAAACAAAATGACAAGAGGTGATTTGAAAGGAAGAAAAGAGGCGATTTAAAGGGATGCGAGGAGGAGGGTTCATATTTGAAAAAAGGGAAGATGTGAAACTGCGAAAAACAGGACCAATTTAAAGCTAGCTAAAACTCTTCCACAAAAAGTGGAAATCTTGAAAGCACTGGGGGCTGGGTTCCCACTCAGATGAGTAAAAACGGTCGAGAACTAGGTCAAAGCAGGGCGAGACGGTGGAAAAACCACGACGAAGCTTTAGAAAAACCCGGAAAAAAATTGCGAGAAAAAACGGTGAAAAAGGCTGGCGGTCGCGGGTTATGACTTTGTTTTCAGTGCGGAGTCGCGAGAAAAATGGGCGGAAAAGTGCGACACAGAGGTCCAGTCGCATTTTTGGGGCTGAAAAGTGCGACCCCCGCTCCGGTTGTCTCGGCGGCGAGATTTTCGGAAAAGTTGTCGTCTCGATTCTGCGGGCGATGTCGGTCACAGCACGATAGGGCCGGAAAACACGCGGAAGTTAAAAAATTTTAATGTTTTAGGGTTTTATGTGAGAAAAACAACATAAAAATAGGAAAAATAAATAAGTGCTGAAAGAAACCACAGTGCGAGTAGGCTGGATATGCGGGGAATATGAAGAACGACGACGGTCGTAATTTAAAACCGTGTGGAGTCGCCATTTGTTAGTATGAATCCTTTGTCGAAGTGTACGAAAAAGGACCACTTTAGCTACGCATAACTAATAGCCCTATGACAAAAGTGGTGCCAATATCTTCGGATCGCGATTAGTTAAACGAAAAGAGCATAAAACACGAGATATATGCATGGAAAGACATTACGCGGTAAAAACAAGGGTTTGCTCCATATACCAATAGACGAAGACAAGAACAATTTTTTGAAAGAATTTTTATATTAATTGGGCACGGGAGGAAAACAAGAAGGCGTATCCAATTATCCTCGGTGGGATGGGTTCTTGGAAGTCCTCGGCACTTGAGATCTAAGATTTCTCTCTCTTGTTGGTGTAGAAAACCCAGTACAAAGAATAGAGTTCAATGGGACCCTCCTGACAAATGATGGAAAAATGGGACCAAGTGTATAGATCCGGAGTGATCTAATAGGCAACAAAAGGTGAAGAATGGTAGGAAAAACCCTCCTATTTATAACAAAATATTGGGTCATTTACTAGATCTTGGTGCATGGGTTAACCAGGATCTAGATCCACTTTTTATGGAATATTTTATTATATTTGTTGGAGGGAAAAAGGTATTTGACTTGGGTCAAATCCCTTGATTTGTCAAAAATTAATAAATAAATGATTTATTTATCTTTTTAAAGGAGAGCGGTTAGAAGATAATCAAATAAATAATGATTTATTTAATTATTTAAGGAAGTGGTTGAAAGATGATTAAATAAATAATGATTTATTTAATTATTTATGGAGTGATTTGGTCATATTTAACAAGGAATATTATCTAAATAAGATTTAAAGAATTATTCCTAGAAAATAATAAGATAAATAAAGGTTTATCTAATTAATTTCTTTGTTTTTGGGTTAAACATGGTAGGGAATAATAATTAAATTATGGTTTAATTAATTATTCCATGAGGGAAAATTAAACAAAATAGATTTGTTTAATATTTCCTTTTAGGTTTTCTGTTTAGACCATAAACAACCTAATAAATGTGGTTTATTAAGTTATTTTACATAGTGAAGGCAATTTTACTTAGGGTAAAATTGGTCTTACATGGTGTACTTGGGTCCATCTAATGATAATAGGTTAGATGGCCAAAAAATGGTGTAACACTATCACAAGCATAGCTGAAAGCCTTTTGCTCTTTTTTCTTCCAATTGTTGTGGTGTCAGCCTTGTAGGTTGTGGAAATCTAGGCGTAGCAACACTTCCTTCTTTACGAATTGAGTGGTAGGCTTCCTTGTCGCCATAATTTTACATTCAACTTTTCTTGCCAACATCGAATGTCTTCTCCAATGAATCGAGGTTCCGAACGCATAACTTACGTGTTGTATGTTATCCTTTAAAGTGCCTATGAAGAGATCAATCTGTGTTCCTCTACGAATATCGGTTACCCTTATATTCAATTTTTGGAAGTCCTCAATGTGCTGCCCCACTAAACCATTTTGTTTGAGATTTATCAATTTGGCTAAAGAAGGTGTTGCTCTTTGTATCCTCATAATGTGCTATCATTTCCTCGTAAAAATTGACGAGTGACAATTTTTTTACGGGAGCAAAAGCCATCAATACCATACAAATGTATTTTGTTCTAAATGTAAAGTTGCAATGCGTACCTTTTTGTGTGTTTTTGCACGTTATGGAGATCAAAATATTGCTCCATATGTAGTATCCATGTTACGGGATCCTTTCCATCAAACTTCCTCATATCCATCTTTGGAGATATGGTGGTTCTTCCCGTCAACATTAGAGTTTATGAAATCACGATTAACATTTATTTTTTTCTCATCATGAGGTTCTTCTACTCATCTTTTTCACCATTAGGAAATGTTTCTTGTATCAACTTTGTCAAACCTTCCATGTACTACTTTTAGAACATTCTTCATGTTTTCCATTTTCTCATCGATATTAGCTTCCATGTCATCCATCTTAGATTCCATGCCGGCCTCCATGCCATCTATCTTAGATTCCACGCCCTTTTTTCAAACCATCCATCTTAGTTTCCACGCCTTTCTTCAAAACTTCCATGTCATTTTTTGTTGTTCTTTGTGAGAGAGAATTTGTTTGCACTTGCTCTTGTAATTTTGATATGTCATGTTGCCATTCTTCGTCTTCATGAGTCATAGTAGAGACTTTCAAGAGCTTAATGGGTGTTGAATTCTTTTTAGGGGCCATTTTATAATCCAATACGTATCTATTCTACAATATGCCCTTGCGATCAATTCAACTTGATTATTCAAACATGACTTGTGCAATTCGGAAAAAAAATTACACACCTTTTACTTTCTTTTGAGGAGCTCGATATTGAAATTGGATTATCTCTGTGATTGCGGCTCTTCAATATCTCGAGATTCAGCATCTTGAAGTCACCCTCTAAATTCTCTTTTGAATGCCATAGGTACGACTTGATTTGGATTCTCCAAGACAAAGTTATGTCCAATCTCCCACAATGACCTAATTATGGACTATCGGGAAATAAGGGAATATACTAACAACAATAAGGGACTATACTAGGGGTTACACTAACAAAAATAAGGTACTATAATAGTAATATAGGGACCTAACAAATAAGGTGATCGAGTCCATTCTTACCAAAACAATGAATCCTCATAAGAAAGATTGAGAAAACAGATTACCAAAGGAATTGTGGGCTTATAGAACTACATGGAGGAATAGTACATGTCACACTCCTTATGAGATGGTGTATGAAGCGGTGTGTTTCGATTCGAATTGTAGATTCGAAAATTTTCGGAGAGTTTGCGGTCCAGAAGCTAGGATTGGATCTCTCGGAGAAGAAAAACAACAACGTCTTTTCGGTTGAATGAAGTTGATGAAATCGAGAGAGATGTTGTTTGACGAGAATATGTTGAAGTACAACAACAATGTACGCAGAGCCATGCAAGTTTGCGAGCGGGAGATAGAAAACTCTGAGTTCTTTCCAGAGTGTCGCCAAAGAGGCGAAAAATTGCTAACACGATTTGGGAATTGAAAAAGGAGGACGGGTAAATGGCAAAATCAGCTTTGACAGATTTGGCTTCTCTTGGTGTTGAGTCACTATCAGAATCTTTTCGAAACGCCCGGAGGAAGCTTCCATAGCGGAGGTTATCGAGAGGTGCACTGGTGTGCTTTCCTCGATATGTTGAGGGAAAGAAGACAATGACTCTATTATGGAATTTGTCTCAAAACGAGGAAGTGGAGGACATTCTCAGAAGGATATGCGAAGGACAAAAGTCACGAGCTGATGGGTGGACGGTGGAATTTTCCTTCATTTCTTTGAATTTACGGGGATGACTTGGTTGCGGTCGTAGATGGTCGAGAACACGGATCTGTCCCCATCAACCTTTCAATTCAACTTTTTTGGCTGCGATACCCAAATGCGATCGCTGTCTCTTTTGATGACTTTCGGCCTATTTCCTTGTACCGTGTTTATAAAATTATTGCGAAACTCATAGCCTCTAGGTTAAAACCTTTCTTATCTAAGCACATCTCTCCTGAGCGAGTTTGGGTTTTTAGATGAACGACG
Source organism: Pinus albicaulis (assembly GCA_034641835.2). Classification (NCBI taxonomy): domain Eukaryota; kingdom Viridiplantae; phylum Streptophyta; class Pinopsida; order Pinales; family Pinaceae; genus Pinus; species Pinus albicaulis. Next base: position 488,099,147 of record CM076573.1, read on the forward strand.
GATTCATGAAGGTGTGGGAATCGCTCGAAAGCTTCTGCATAGCTTAAGAGGAATGGTAAGAAAGGGGCTATTGTAAAAATTGATTTATCAAAGGCATGAAAAAATTAGTGGATGTATACATCTTATAATGACTCACCTTGGTTTCGAGATTTGATTTTCATTAGATGGGTTATGATTGATTTCTTCATCCTCTATTCTTCATGCTAATTAGCAGGCAACCAAACTTCTTGATACGGAGAGAGGGGTGAGACAAGGGCTACCCTTTGTCCCTCTTCTTTTCTTCTTTGAGCTCTTGAGAGGGGATCGATCTGACAGTTAGTAGGGAAAAAAGACAAGGAGATCTAAGAGGGATTGAAGTGGCGGTTAATTTATTAAGGCCTTCACTCTACTCTTTGTAGGCGACATTATCCTGTTCGACGGTAGGTGTGGAGGATTGTAGAAATCTAAAAAGCATTCTAGACCTTTTCTCAAAGCGAGGTCTTAAAATCAATGAGCGAAATCGACCTTGATTTCGGGTATGTCTTTGGAGGAGAGTGGCGGTGGGCGAGTTCTTCCATTTAAAGTCAAAACTTTGTAGGAAAATTTTAAATACTTGGGCTTCTTGTTGAACGACTCCTCTAGGATACGAGTTGGAAGTGAGTACAGCATTAAAAATAGAAAAAAGCTCAACTTGTGGAGTCATAAATGGTTGTCTCGAGCGGGGAGGCTGGTCTAATAAAGTGAGTCTGATGGCAATTCATTTTATTGGGCCGAGTCTCATGTGGGTACCTAAAGGTATTCTAGCCTCATTGATAAATTGTGTAGCGGATTCTTATGGGCCGGATCTAAGTGGAACATGTGACTCCTGGCAGTGCTGGGATAGTTGAAGACACAGAGTGGGGAGGATGGGGAATAAAGCATTTGTCTTGCTTTTCCAAATCCTTAGGCACTTGAACGACATGGAGATTTATTTCGGCCCGACTCTCTGTGGTCTCTTTTTGTTACGAAAAAGAAAGTATATAGATGCGACCTGACTATTGAATGGGTCCACACCTCACAGCAAGTCTTCCAAAAAATGCCTCGGTGGTTTGGAAGGTTGTAGTTGCTTCGGCTCACACTATAGAACAAGGCCTAGCATGAAGGTAAGGATGGTGCTCGAGGTGAGGATTGGATGTGATCCCTGGGTTGGGTGTTCGGAAAGATATGCCTTATCTCATGACACCGAAACTTCTTCTATACGATCGGGGATACCTTTTTCTGAATCGGCTAGCCAATCCCGGACTACTTCCATGCGGAAGCCCCGAGGGTGGTTGTCGGCGGATGATCTTCAATTAGAGAGATGGAGGGGAGGAATGGAGACACTCTTTGTGTTGGACCTTAAAAACTCCTCTGTTCGGTTTTCGAAGCAAGGGATGAGCTAGTGTGGGTCCATGCGCGAGACGGGAAGTTACACTCCCAAGATGGGCTACAAATGAGTGTCCCAGCAAAGTGGGAAAATCCCGCATGGTGGTCTAAACTCCTATGGAAGCTGAAATGCCACCAAAAACCGGACTCTTCTTCTAGTGCATCCTTCGGAGAAAAAAGTGCCAACGTGGGATTTCTTCGAGAAGGGGGAAAATAGGCCCGGGATGGTGCACTCTCCTGAAAACGAAATGAAGAAACATCAATGCATTTATTTCTCACTTGTCCTTTCAATGTCGATCTTTCGAGCCCAGATCCTTAAGACTCATTAATTCTCCTCGAGGTGGGAAGAAAGTATCCGACGAGCATGGTCCCGGTGGTGGCGGAGGCTTCGATGACAAGGTCGCTCATCCCCTTCGATGACGGGGCCGCAGCTGGCCCCAGGAACCAGGATTGTCTTCAAAGATATTCCCTTCCCAATTAGAAAATTGGCCGCGGAAGAGAGCGACGATTTATGATAGCATTCCATCTCCATGCAGGCGCTGCGATCCCTCACTCTGTGTTAAATACGAACTTGTTAAGGGAATACATTTACGTGGGCCTATTTTTGAAGGAGCTGCAAATGGGGGAAATGGACGGTGCGGGTGAGTTTGGTTATTTATATTCACTCCACAGAAAAATTCTTTTCGAGCCTCTGTTGGCCTTGGGCGAGGGACCCGATAGTACTGATGAGCTAAGGCCTTACATCACCTTCTTTGCGGTTATCCTTGGAACGGATAGAGACGAGGTTCGGATTTTTGGTGACTCAAAAAATGTTTTGAATTGGTTCAACACGACTCAGCAATCTCGGGAATTATATTTTGCTTCCTTTGCTTAATGAGATTTTTCGTATCAAAAGTTTCTTTAATGAAATCACTATTTGCCACATTTACGAGAGAAAGAAACCGAGAGCGGACATTTGATCTAGAACGGGTGTTCCAACGAGATGCGGGGACACGGTACGTGACGAAGATGGACAATGGGGTGATCGATCCTGTTGCCCGGCCCGGTTTTTGAATGACGACTTATCCTCTTCGTTGTTCCTTTTTACCTTGCCGCAATTTGTTCAGTTCTATGTTATTAGATGTTATGTTAAACTTCTTTTTAAAGCTTGTTAGTTTCTTACTCAAAACTATGGTATTTACTTTTATATTTTAAATAGGTACATTTTTCCTCATATGAGGAGAGCCCTCGATACGGTACTCCCAAAAAACGAGTTTTCCTTTTCTTTTGTTACTCAAGCCTGACCTCGAGATCGGGATAGTGTCTCTTGTTGGTCTCTATGAGGTTCTTTGTTATGTTGCTATGTCTGAAAATTTATCTCTTCGGATACGAAATTGGTGTACCCTACTCTTTTGCTCTACATTTGGGGGGTGATATGCGGGAATGCGAAAGAATGGAAGTGCCTCTTTTTTTGGTGAACGGTTATTTTGACTTGGCAACCTTTGGTGTACTTTTGTGCGTACCCGAGGATGTCGAAGACTAACTCTTCTCCCTCTCTAGAAGGAGATCGAGTTGAAACGAGTACTATGCATATGTTTTGTGACTCTCTATTAGTAATAGAAAAGTTCAATTTTTTTTTGTGGAAAAAAAAAAAAAAGGAATAAGTTCCAACGGTGGCGGGTACTCCTTTATGATTCCAAGTTTAAACATTTTTAAGGGGAAACTTTTGTACACAGATTTGATGCCGTATACAAATTAGTCAAAAGTATTTTGAAAATGGAGCAGTGGAAATTAAGACCATTGATGTGACAAAGATTCGGTGTTTCCTCGTGAATGGGCATAGACTTAAAATATGTTTTCATCCCATTATCAAGGAAAAATTTCATACAACATGTTATCACAAAAATTTGGTCATCTAACCATTTACAATTTGATGGATCGAAGTACACCATGTAAGAACAATTTTACCATAGTAAAATTGCTTTCACTATAATAAATAATTTAATAAACCATATTTTATTAAGTTATTTCTTGTTAAAACAAGAAACCCCGTGAGGAATAATTAAATAAGTCCTTATTTATTTGATTTTCCTCTAGGAACAATGAATTAAACCACTGGTTAAATAATATTCCTCGTCATGTTGACCTTTCAGCGAGAAATAATTAAATAAATCATTATGTATCTTTATTTTCTGTAGGAATAATTAATTAAATCATTATTTAGTTATTATTCCTTGTTAAATGACTAAATCACCTATCATATAATTTAAATAAATCATTATTAGTGAATTATTCCTTAACTCAGCATTATTGAAATAATAAATAAATCATTTATTTGTTTAGTATTTCTAAATAAAGGTATTTAAACCAATTTAATATGCTCTCCAACAAAAATATAATAAAATATTCAAGAAGCTAGATATACATCTTGGTTAATAATATTGCATGTCACCTACTATCAAATGGATAACTCAATATTTTGTTGCAAATAGAGTGCTTTCTCACTTTATTCTTTAATTTGATCACTTTCATTTAGTCGTACTTTTGATCATTTCATTCTTACATATTATTTTCTTTTGCTTCTTGAGCTCCCATAGAGTTCAACACATTTTTTCGTTTTTCTGTCTCCATTGAGAGAGAGAGAATCTTCGGATCTCAAGCGTTGAGGACAACCACATAAACCCATCCATTGTAGGACTGGTAACTTGTATTAGTTCCCTTTACCATGTGTTATAACATATTCAAAAATCTTTAAATATGTCTTTGTCCCATTGGATGCATGAGCAATTCTTATTTCTTTTTCATCGTTTAAGCGCTACTGATCCCTTTACTAGATCTGGTTTTGCAACATTTGTTCTAGCTCATCGAACATAGATCTAAAGAAGTTAAGCAACCATTTCATTGTTAGGGTTGTTTGTCACACATAGCTAAAGTGATCTATTTTCATACACATCGTGTATCAGCAATAAATGGCGACTCTACTCGATTTTTAATTACACATTGTCGTCGACAAATGGCGACCCAGTTGTAATCGTACTTGCAGGACCATAAACTGAATGACGTTTTTATTCAGCTTTTTAGTCTCTTGATGTTTCTCAACTTGAAAGCCATGAAATCGGTCGAAAATTCTAACTTTCAAGGTTGTTTGGTGTTTTGTAGTCGCGGAGCATCGGTCGCGACTAGAGACGACAGAGTTTTATGAGAAACTTGCCGCTCGAAGATTCAAGAATATGGCTGTGCACATTTGGGCTAAAATATACGATTTCTCGCTGAACTCACACTTTTCTGCATTGCATAAGCGCAGATCCACGGCCCATGTACGGTACAGCGAACTAAAATCTTTTTTTCTGAAATTTTTCGGTGTCGTCCGTGGAGTTTGCGAGACTTACTATTTTTGGTTGTCCAGTCCTCCGTCTTCGGCTTCTTCTTAGGCCTTTGAGATGCTCGGATTTTCTCCTTGAAGTAGAACCAAACAGGGTTTCAGTGCATTTCGCTTTTTAGGAGGTCACGTTTGAGCAGGTAGTTTGAGATTTGCGGTGCTTTTCGGCACATTGTTTCGTACGATTTCTATCCTTCGTGTCATGTCCTTTTTGATAGGTTATATCTCCATCCGAGCCTCTCTGAGTTTTTGTTTGATCTTTCCACTTGGGTACCCTTTCTTTTCTGCGTGGTTTTAACCTTTTGCCATTTCCATTTCACGGTTTTCCCTCTGCGATTTCTTTATTGTCTGCGCACTTGGCCATGGATACGGAGTCACTAAATCCTGTCACCTTTATACCTTTGTATCTTTTGGATTTCTTTTTCTTTCGGAGCTCGAATTTTCCCTCCTTTTAGATTTCTAGTTTGTTTTGGGTAGGCTTTCTTTTGGGTTGAATTTATGCAGACTGGCTGCTTTATTTCTATGCACATTTCGCGTTTTTATTTGCTAAAGTACTTTCAACATTTTTTTATTTTTTATTTATACGACCATTTGGGGCTTAGTTAAAATTCACACATGGCTTGCAGACACTCGCAGTCTAAAAGCAAAGCGCTTCGGCTTTACACCTCGCGAGCCCAGGACATAAAGCATTTCATAATTAATTAATCTACACTACGCGAGCCTTTATGCTATCACTCTTCAACCTTTCGTATTGTCGTGACTTGTCATCATTGTGTCTCCAAGGCATTTATCGTGGAAGACTCCGATGCCTTCACTCGTAGTTTCGGGTTAGGAAGACTTACATCACGCATAGGGTCCGAGTTGGTCCTGCATTCGGAGTCCCCAGGATCGACTGCGATTACGGTTCATCGGGTCACTTCATCGATTTTGAACCCGGTTCTCACCTACGAAATACCGTGCACAATGTCGGCGCCGTGTAGGTGCGTGTCCTCCGATGGTGGTGTCACTAGTCTACCTCTAGAGCCACCACTGGAACTATTTCTGACCACTCCTTTTGTACCTTTTATGTCGTGCTGAGCCTTCTCGACTTTTAGCCTGTTAATCGACGACCCTCATACTCCACGAGGCAAAGGCTGGCCGCCTATGCCAATTAACCTTCCTATTACGGTGTTAAGTGCTTTGTGAGTGCTTCGGATTTCGCCGGGTTCTTCATCCACGATTTCCGAACACGGTTCCTCACTCCTCAAAAGCGCGTCACCATCGTCAGCTCCAAACGTAGGTGCAAGTCCCTCAAGCCGGGTGGTGTCACTAGCCCCACTCCCAGAGTCGCCATCGGAACTATTTTCGACTACTCCTTTTCTCACTCTTTTGTAGTGTCAGAGGTTTAAACCTTCTCGACTTTGTGGTTAATCGAAAGCAACTATACATCCACGAGGCGAGGTTGATATGTCTAAATGCCACTAACTTTTCCTGTTAATAGGTCACCCAAACTTCACTATTTCGCCATAGATTACATATCTAACATGACCTCAACAACATACACATCATGATGATCACCAACATGTAAATTAAGTACATGCATGACATGAACATAAAATACATGGACCATATATATATATATATATATATAATGTTAAAAATATACAAGCGTAATATAAATGTCATGGATCAGGCGTGGTAGTACAACATCAATATTAGTACTAGTGGGCGATGGTCCAGGCGACTCATCTCACAGTGATGAATCTGTGGTAGATGCGAGTGGAGGGCGCATGCGAAATCTGGCACGGCACGAGGCGCGAACGATCATGAGATGATGGTGCAGATGTCGCCTACGCAGGCTGTCCATCATGTGCTGCGGCTCGATCGTAACGTGCAACGGTCCTCATCGGTCGCGTAAAAGTTGTCGTAGCTCCTACGACATGCCGCATGTTTGTACATGTCACATGGCATGCACTCTCCACTGTCCGTAATAGCCTATCACGAGCCTCTGTGTCTGCGATGGGCGGCGGGCACGATGCCCGCCTCAACGATCAGTGCGATGAGTTGGTCGCCCAACTCCATCACAGTATCTAGCATCAACCAGACATCGAACACCTATTACCAATGGAACAGGTAACCTCGACCTCAAACGGGAAACTCTCAGCCCAAAAAAGACCTCCAAAAAACATGAAAAAACACGAAAACAGTGTATTCCGGAATTTCGCACTTGGTGGGCGTCACTTTCAACATTTTATATTATGCTAAAAACAAAATTGTCTCGTGAAAAAAAGTGATCTAGAAAAAACACCCTCGAAAACAAAACCGATTTACTTTGGAATAATCCATATGTCATATTTTTGACATTTTTGCAATAGAAATAACATTTTTTAATTTTTTAAAATTCAAACATTAAAAAAACCTAAAATTTAAGAAAAACAAATAAATTTAAGCAGTAAAAAACAGTTTAAAGTCTTTAAAACTTTAAAAATATATAGGAATAAAAAAATAAAAATTTTAATTCAAACATTACCTCAAAATTTAAGGAAAAAAATTAAAAATTAAAAATTATAAAAGATTAAAATTTCAAAATATATAGAAATAAAAAAATAAAAGAGACAGCAAAATAAAAATATTAAATGAAAAAGAAAAACTAGCTAAAAAAAGTAGAAATTATGAAAAATAAAAGTATAGAAATGTGAAATTTAAAAAAGAAAAAAGAAAATGTTTATTAAATTAAAAAATAAATACAAAATAAAATAAAGAAATATATTAAACTTATAAATATCTTTAAAGAAAGTACACTATTATTGAAAATTAAAAGTAAAAAATGAAAAATTAATTAGATACGATAAAATACATGAAAATATTAATTAAAATATATATATTATTAAAACAAATAGATTTTAAAAATATATTAAATTTTAAATTATAGATATATATATATATATATATATGTATACTATATATATATATATATATATATATATATAAGAACTAGATTATGATATATATAGATTTAAAAATATATATATATATATATATATATATACATATATATATATATATGTTTAAGATTAAAATAAATAAATTAAATTTTAATAAATAAATGATTAAATCATAATAAATTATGAAATAAATTTAAATAAAATAATTAAAAGAAAGAAGAAGTTACTTTAAAAATCAATTAAAATTGATTCGGAAAAAGATAAATTAAAAAGATATATTAAATAAAAAATAAAATAAAAAACAAATTAATTTGAAAATATTAAGTTTGAACTGATCTAGTTTTAAATACACAATTTTAATTGAAATATAAAAATATAAAAATTTTATGTAATTAAAAAAAATAATATTACTATTATTAGTATTAAATTCAGATAAATAAATAAATAAAAATACAAAATTTGTTTCTAAATTAAAAAATTAAATAAGAAAGACTAAACATAAAATTTAAATATAAAAAGTAAAGGAAAATAAAATTATAAATAAAATATCGAATTTAAATTATATCATATATATATATATATATATATATATATATATACATAAATTTAATAAAAAATTATTAACAAAATTTAGAAAAAAAAAAAATTAAAAACAAAAAAAATGAATAAAATTATTAAAAAACCAAATAAATTAAAACAAATTAAATTTCAAATATAAAAATTAAATTAAAAAATAATAATTTTAACTTTTTTGAATTTAAAAAAAAAAAAAATTAAAAAAAAATAGAAAATCAGATTAAAAAAAAAAAAAAAGAAAAAAGAAAGAAAAGAAAGATTGACGGGTGGCGCGCGGTGGCCTCCCGCCCAGGTGACGGCGGGAGGCGGGTCCCGAAAATCGCCCTCTAGTGACGGGGGCCCAGGTCCCAGGAATCGCCCTCTCGTGGCGGAAGACGCGGTTAGGGAATCGCCACCGAGGCCGGTTTCGGGGAATCGCCCTCATGGCCGACGGCGAGCTGGAGTTCGAAATCGCCTCTGATGACGGGGCGGGTTCGGGAATCGCCCTCTCGTGGGGGAGAGCAGGTTCGAGTCGCCCTCCGCCCGACGCGGGAGGGGTGGGAATCGGCCTCGGCGCGGGAGGGCGATTCGGGGCTCGGCCTCAGGCCATTCCCGAGAATCTGACCTCCATCGTGTGGACGTTCGTCGTCCTCCACCGCGCAGGCGGCCGGCCGACTCCCGAATCGGCCTCACAGCCCGGAAGTAACAAGCAGAGGCTCGGCGCCTGTCGCCACCTGGGGTGGGAGGGAGCCAGTACCGCGCCTGGCCGCCTGTGGGTCAAAATTCTTCTTTTATTTCTAAATATATATATATATATTTAAATTCAAAAATTTTTATTTTATTTTATTATTTATTATTATTATTTTAATTCAAAAAATTTAAAATTATTATTTATTTTTTTTTAATTCAATTTTTTATTTTTTATTTAATTTGTTTTATTTTTTTGTTTTGTTTTTTTAATTTTTGTTTTTAAATTTAATATTTTAGATTAATTATTTTTTAAAATTTAAAATTTATCCATTAAATTTATTAAATTTTAATTTAATTTAATTTAATTTTAAAATCACTGTTGTTTGGTTTTTCATTTTTAAAATTTATAAATTGTTTCATTTAAAAAAAATAGCAAATTTATGGATATTTGTTTTTAAATATTTGCAAGTGGTTTTTTTCATTTTTTTTTTTTTTAATGATAGTTTTTTTTATTATAATTCTTTTATTTTAATTTTCTTTTCAATTTTAAATTTTGTTTTTTTTTTTAATTTGTTTTGGAGTTAATTTTAAAATTTGTATTTTTGTTTTCTTCTTCTTATTATTTTTTTTAATTTAATTTTTTTCTTGTTTTGTATTTTTTTTTTTTTTTTTTAAATCTAAATTTTAATTTTGTAATTTTAAGTATTTTTAAATTTTCTATTTTAATTTTTTAATTATGGCTATTTTAATAATTTAGAAAAAAATGTTTTTGATGTTTTTATTTTTATTTTTATTTTTTTTGTTTTTATTTCTTTAAATTATATGTTTTTCAAATTTTGTCATTTCTTTTGATATAATTTTTAGATATTTTTGTTTTTTTGTTTTATTTATTTATTTTTGTATAAATTTTTTATTCTTACGAGTTAATTTTGTTTTTTTACATTTTTGTTGGTTTTATATTGTTTTTATATATATATTTTGATCTAAGTTTTGTGTTTTATTACAAACATGAAGATCCACCACTCTAAAAAAAAAAAAAAAGGTTGATCTTTGCATCAATACGTTTCAAAATTAGCATGAAAGTCACGCTCTAAAAAAAAAGTTGATGCGCAACAATACGTTTCAAAATTAGCATGAAAATCACTAACATTTTAAAAGCAGATATTCATACTTCATAAATAAAAATATTAGAGTGTCGAAAATGTGCTAAAAAAAAAAAAACAAGGTGATTTTGCATCACCACTTTTCAAAATCGAGGGTGTTTTTTATGCTGCAAAAAAAGTAGGTAACGGTGCGGTTACTGTTTCATCGGTAACATTGTTACGGAAGGCACGCATATAGGTGCACCGGCGGGATCAACAAGTCTGCGATGCGCACGCACAGTGTGATGATCCTCGACAATATGTGGCACGCCACTCATCCTCGTCGGGATCCACACCAGATGGGGTGGTGGTGGCGGCATCTCCTCGCCATCGAAAAGAGCCAATGTCTGCAAAATATATACAAAGTACACAACAATAATTAGAGGATTTTATTACACAATTTAATAAAAACAAGTTAAATAACATGTTAGAATAAATTTGAAATAAAACGATGTGTACACTCTATCATCAACGGCGGCTCATCGGCTGTGAAGAGGATGGTGGCACACCCTCGCCCGATCGACCCCGCATAGCAGGAGACCAAAAATGAAGGTATGCTCATCGACATCGGCTGGGAACCTCGGTGCATCATACGATATCCTCGGCCGGAAAAAGTATGCTCCTCCCTCTTGGGCATCATGCGCCCCCACATGTGCATACGTGCCTCGATGGTCGGCCTGCGACGGCTGCCGAAGAAAGAGAAGGTCGCGTCTGCGGGGAAACCTCTCAAAAAATAAACAAAAAAGCTGCGAAGCAAAAAGGGGAAAGTTGACCCTCCACTTTGTGCATGGGCACGACATCTATCTAATGTTGTACAGAGAGCTGTGCTGCGAGAAAAAATGGCAGACCACGACAGACGAGTCGTGGTTGTTGTAGTAAAGAATCAACATGATATAGAAATTTCGACTTAGCTAATGCGTTGCACCGTCAACGGTGTTGTGCGAAATCGGTCGAAAATGATAGGTGAAGAGTACCTTTGGACCTCCTCGCGACCAAACACACCAATGCGCAGCGCCTGCTGGTGACACTAAATCATGCACGAGAGATACTAAATGTGCTCCGATGTATCTGCGGGAGTAAACTAGCGACTCCACCTGCACGACGGCCAGAGGAACCTCGGGGAACAAGGTAAAATCCCACCCCTCTCATCGACAGCCTCTGTAATAAAATATACATCCTCCTCGGTGGGCGTGTGCCACTAGTTGATGCCAACCCGAAAGAAACTGGCTGCTGGGCATTCCACCTTCGGAATCAAGATGTCCTCGAAAAGGCTCATGCTGCGGGACTTTAGAGGCCAGCCTCACCTCACAGAACTTGAGGAGGCCTACTGCTGCCTAAAGGAGCTAGCGTCAACCTAACGTAATAAAGGCGAGGTTATGCATCTCTCTCCCTCTCTCTTGCCTCCCACGGGCGAACCATGTTATCTTGTTCGCTCGTCTGTTGTTGTTGTTGCCCCTCTTCTCTCCTTTCACGTCTCTTTGAATGATTGACATAATGAAAACACAATATTAAATGACATATGTATTTACAAATATACATATATAAATATTTTTTGAAAAATAAATAAAACAAGAGTCGGTGCGCCAAAAAACACGATCACGCCGAAGCCTCTGGTGCTGTCGCATCACTGAAAGCTGCCGGATACGGTGCACCTAATGATATCATTACCATAGCCAGGCAGCGGTGCTCGAGATGTTTTTAGCGCTGTCGTTCACTACGTGCGGTGTCAGAAAGCGATGCGCGATCAACGATTGCCCTATACGCCGGGAGACTCATAGCAAATCGACACCGCCCTCTTCTTACATCGTACATAGTCGTCGGTCTGCGGTATTTTAGAGGCCGCACCATTGACGTGGGCCAAATATGGTAAATCGGTGTCAACGACAAAAAATAGCCATCACGTAGGCGTTGATTTCGGTCGACGCATCGCATCACCACTATTCAACTGGGTCAACGGTGCGGCTGGGTAGCCGACGCGCCATGCTCATTTTAAAAGAAATTTAAAGAACACGGTGCGCCTTTGGTATTCGCCGAATCGGTGCGGATACCCTTGTAGCGGTTTGCGACGTCGAGCTAGATTGACAATGTCGAATTTGCGATTCATGGTGCGTTGATGACGGTATTACGTAGCCTGGGCGGCTTAAATTCCGTCGATGCAGGGTTACTTTCACGATATACCATTGTCAACGGTGCGGCATCAGCGCGTAAGCGACCGCACCGCACTTTTTAATAAAATAACGCGGTGCGCTACCACGGTACCGCGCGAGACCGATGCAGGATACGCGTCGACGCGGGTGCAGTGCGGCACGTAAATTTACGAAAGCCTGTAATGGCAGTGCGGTAGAACGAGCTCGCGCACCTTTCGCAACAAATGTGGTTAATTTTAAGGTTTTTTCAAATTCTAATCCGCTAAATAGTGTTTAATTCTGGAAAAACAAAGAAAAAATACATGTACATTTACCCGTCGAGGAGGCATGTGGTTGTACAATTTTGCAAAAAGAAAATTTGTCCACTTTTGTTTTATAAAATTCAAGGCTGGAGATTGGTGGCGATGCCTGGCAACGGTGCGTGCAATAAGTGCGATGGGAGCACGGATGTGGTGTGTGCTCAAACAAAAGGATGACTTGCTTTGGTGCTTGAAGCTACTGTAACCTTTGTCAAAAGTGAAAAAGGCGGTGGCACATAATATTTAATCATGTTACGGTGCGCGCGGGGTGCTGGCGTATCGGTGCGTTTCTGTATGCGCATCTTGCTGTTTGTGTTTTCGCGCGCATTTAGCGGCGCGGGCGTGCTTAGAGGTAACGCATCGGTGCTCTACGGTAATAAGATGCACCGGGCATCTTTGTCGGAGTGAACCAATGATTTGTGCGAGTTTTTTGAGCGCGTAATTTTTGTAAGCCTTTTCCGGTGCGCGGCATTAATGGGGCCCCGGTGCGTTTACGTCGTGCACTTACGCGGGGCGGTTTTGTTCCACGCACTTTGTTTATGGTTCTTTCAGGCGGCTTGGAGGTAACGCTTACAGGTAACGCTGTGTAGTAATAAGACACACTAGGGAGGCAGTTTGTCCCAGGTGGACCTGATGATTTCGTGCGGTTTTTTGGCCGTAATTTTATGTAAACCCTTTTCCAGGTGCGCGGAAAGTGATGGGGCCCTGGTGCGTTTTGGTCATTTGCACCCAGGAGGTGAGTTTCTATTCCTTGCGCTTTTTATGAGGCTGTGGCAGCGAGTAGTCACGCACGGGTGTTTGTTCCGTAGTGACAAGCTCGGGCGGGTGTGTACGGAGTGCACGTTTCACGAGTGTGCCTAATGTTTTATGTCGAGTTTTTTTGCCGTAATTTTTGTTGTTTAACCATCTGCGAGTGCGCGCATTTTACGGGTGCCTCGGTGCGTTGATCTATTCTTTCTGTCGGGCGGTATCTTTGTTTTCACGCACGTTTTCGGAAAGCTTTCGTGTGCGGTAGACATGTAAGGACCGGTGATGTACAGGAATATGACGCACCGGGGGAGGGTGTTAGGAGCGCACGGTTCCCGGTGTGCCTATATTTTGTGTGGTTTTTTGGCCATATTTTTTTATTTATTTAACCTTGTGCCGGTGCACGGGGATTTCAGGGTGGCTCGGTGCGTTGGCGACTCGGTGTGTTTACGAGCGACCTGGGCAGTGTTCGTTTTCGCGCGTTTTTTATGAGGTGCTGGTGCGAAAGTTATGTAAAGTACCCATAGTCTACAGAATTACAATGCATCGGGTGAGTGTGTACGAGGCGCACAGTGTCTGGTGTGCCAATTTTTTAGCCACATCAATGCTATTTCGTCTTGAACGCACCAGTGCGTTTTACAGTGATAAGAGCACCGGACGAAATACATCCGCAAAAACCTCCACCCGCTAACCTCCTCTAGGAACCTTTGCTAGAAATAGATGTCTAGGGTATTTTTATAAGGGGTTCCTCAAAAACATCTGCTAGAGGGTATTTTCCTCGTAGTGTAAGCTCCAACCTAGTAAGTATGAAAAACCTTGCAAACAGTTAAACAAACTTTTCACAATAACAATACAGAGAGTGAAACACTAGCTCTCCTAATGCTCAACCTGAGCTCTGATACAAAATTGATGTGAATGGAATGTATTATTTTTTTTGTGCTCAGTATCCAAACAGTAATTAAAATGTGTGCATAAAGTTCTCTGAAGTTTGCAAGTGAAAAAAATGATTTTAACTTAGTTAAACAGATTTCTATGTGAGGTTAAAGCACGTAAATTTCTTATAAAACATTGTACAATAGTAAATAACAGAGAATTAAACATCACATGTAATAGTACTCAGCAAATTTGATGAAGCAATTCACCCCTCTTGGGCTACATCTGCTGGTCCAGCTCCCAACGACAAGTCCCTCATATCTTATTGCTCAAAAATGGTAAGTACATGTGAAATAAAGCCTCTAATGGTTGTGCTCTCTGTAAAAACAACATCATAATGCTTCAATTAGTCAGGAATTACTATTCATTTGTAGAAAACAGACAATGGATGCCCAATACACGGAAAACACCCTAGTGGCCTTGATGGCTCCATGATCTTTCCCGAAGCTAAACCTACACAAGATAACCTCTGATGGCTCTAAAACCTATGCCAATGTGTTCAAAATGTCAAGAATACCCAAACTTGACTATCCATGCATCAAAATTGGTCGAAAATCTAAGAAGTTATGGTTAAAACAAGAATTTTCCCAGTGTCCCTTAAAAAAATCCACTAAATGTGGAGCAACTCCAGTTAAAGGCGCCAATTTGGTTGATCCCGCCGAAAATGGTGAAACACACCAGTTTTTTGGAACTGTTAGCGGTTTGTAATAAATGTTAGGTTGGCGGGGTCACATGGGACCTTCGCCGAAACTGTCGGTTTAACCGTGAGTTTATCCACCTCCCAACCGTAACATTAACGGCTACGTGATGTGCTGGCCACATGGCCAAACCCGCCAGCATTAAACGTGACCACTTTCGCGGAGTTGAAGGCCTTAAGGCTTGGGTTCTATGTGCACCGGTTATATGGTGTCGGGGCTAGCCCTTTAGTTTTTCCTGTCTTTTAAACTTTGAAAATAAAATACAATCCATAAACCATATGTGTTAAGCACTGCACGTAGGTGAGTTGGTCGGGTGCCTTTGCATGCACCGTCGGGTCTCGAGTTTGAATCTTGTAGACTCAAACAAAATTTTACATTGCCAATTTCCTCCTTGGCCTGGGGCCACGTGGCAGCCTCCGGGCAGGCCACATGGCGCCCAATCATTGGCCCATCAAACTATATGAAATTGTTTTTTGAACATATATATAATTTTTTTTTACAAATTTTTTCATAAAGTCAAACTAAGTCAAAGGTCCATTTTTGGAGTTTACTAGGAATTTTCAAACCTTAATAACTTCTGCATACGACCTCTGTTTTGCAAATCGTTCACGGCGCCAGAATCACAACGACGAGACCTTTTCGATCTTTCAAGTTGCAACCACTTCTAATAACTTTCATTTTTGAGCATTTTTGAGCAATGGACATGATCTCCTGATCACACCTCCCCACTGGGAAGGTTTTGGACCCCAAAAGCTCTCTGAACTACCGAACATGAAGATGAGGAGACTATGTCCCCACTCTTCCAATCTTAATCCACTAAAATTTCCCTGATTTCATTAATTGGAGCTTTTCTTGAAACGACAAATTTTTCCTTGATTCCATTGACCAAATTTTGCTGACTTTGACATTGTCATGCTGCACATTTTCAAAACTTGCAGAACAACAACTTAACTTTGCAGTAAACATATTGTTTCTACATTGGTCTATAATCAAAGGAAACTGAAAATTACTTTCACCTTGCATCCTATCCTTATGGCGAGTTTTTGTTGAATTAGCCTTGTACTTGTGTCGATTCTTGATCAAGTTTTCTCCCCATTGTGCCATGTCTTTTTGAAACTAGAAATGATCATTGCTGAAATTTGTGCCTTATTTTTCAAGTTTCTTTTCCTTTCCTTGAAACTTTGCACCTTATTGCATTGACACTTTATTTTCAGCACCGTTCGACACCAAAGACGATTGCTGCAACTGCTTGACATATTCTTTCAAAGAAAACCTGCTTTTAGACTGAAAAAACTCATTATTTACATCAGCATTTACATGAAAAGAATTATATACAACTTCCCTTTCTTTAATCATCATCAATGTCAAGTTTTGACTTGCATTGACGAGCCTCTTCATCTACCCTCCATTCACTAAAGAAGAGTCTAAGTTTTTGCGATGAGCTCTCACAATAAACTCCTTGCCATCCTTGAATAAATGGTACTTGTTCTCATGGTGATGGAAGATAGATTTCCTATCATACAAGTAAGGACTTCCCAACACCACACCTGTAATATCAAGAGGAACAACATCTAATTCAACCGTGTCAATAAAATGTGTTGTTATTGCTAAGCGCAACATGCACATCTTTGAAACCTGTAAATTTGCATCCTTACAAATCCAACCAAGAGGATATGGTTTAGGATGTGGAATGGTCTCAAGATTTAGTTTCTTGACTAAGTCTTCAAAAATAAGGTTAGCTTGCAACCCACTGTTAAAGAATGTGTCAACCTTGGTATGTTTGGAAATGACCCTCACATGAAACAATTCAATTCTCTTCTCTTCACTTGGAGCTTCTATGTGACAGTTAGAAATACTAGAACTGGGTTCATTTACATTCTCTTTCCCCTTCACGTTCTTTAGTGCCATAGCTATGATTTTTGTTTCATCTCTTGATTCTAACCCTAGGTTTTGTTCAGTTATTGCAACTATCTTGCCTTTCTCTTTGGCTTTATCTTTGGCTTTAAAGCTTTCTGGTTTTAACTCTGGATTAAATTTCCAACAATGGTTCTCATCATGGCTTGTTTTAGAACAGTGTTTGCAGAAAAAATTTCCCTTCTCTTTTCTAGAATTTACATTTCTCTTTTTCTTCCATTTGCCTTTAAACTCACTTTCCTCATTCCCATCCAAATTTTGTTTACCTCTTGCCTCTAAATGTGTGGATTGAACACAAACCTCATCTAAGCTTGTAGGGTTAAAAATGAGAATGGCATGTCTTAGGTAAGTATGAAAACCTCCTATATACTTGAGTAAAGTGTCTTGGCTATGAAAATCTGTTCCTAGTAAAAGAGCTCTTCTTCTAAATTCTTGGGTATAAACTTGAACATTTTGTCCTTTCAATTGTTTAAAATTTTTCCAGTCCATTATGGCTTTCTGCATGTCAGCTAATGGATAAAACTGTTTTTTTATTGCAGAAATGAAATCAGACCATGATAAGACAATCTTACCATATTTTTTGATCTCCTCCTTTATCTTGGCTTCCCACAAAACAAGTGTTGCACCTTCCATTCTCAATGAAGCTAGTTGGATTTTGGTTTTTCATCATGAAAATTTTGAATTCTTAAATAGACCTCTAATTGCCTAATCCAATTATCTAACTTTTATGCATTAACTTCACCATCAAAAATTGGCAATTGAAACTTAACATCTAGTTTAAGAAAAGGACTTTTACACGTGTTCTTGACTTTGTGAGAATGATGTACTGAAGATGATGTAGAGGTTGATGAAGATGAAGATGAGGGTGATGATGGCAACTTTCCACTATCTCCATTTCCTCCATTACCCTTCTTGGATTTATCCTCATCATTATGGCCTCCTGACGATCCTTCTCCTTCCTTGTGAAGTTTGGATCCTTCTCCTTCTAGTTTTTCATTTCTTTCTTGGTAAAGAACTCTCACCATTTCAGTCAAGTCAAGGAATGATTTTCTAAACACCCTTTCTTCCTCTTTGGGATCAACTTCTTCATGGATTTCTCCTTCCCTTGAAGACACGCTTATGGCTTCTTCTGCTTCTCTTTGAGGTGAAATTGAAGGTGGAGATAATGGCACTCTTGCCCTCCTTGGCTAAGGATTACTTAAAGTCTTCGCCAATTGATCTTCTCCTCTCTTAACACTACAAGGAAAAGACCCTCTAGCGGAGGTTATAAAGGAGGTTTTTAGTGTTATTAAATTGGCCAAAATTGTCAAAAAAACATATGATACCACATTCGTTTATGGTTATGGAGGTTTTGGCGGAGCTTTTAACGGAAATTCAACACAACCAAAAAAAAATGGGTGGCCGGAGGTTATTACGGATTTTTTTTTCATCAGCACGCTAATCGGGGTTTAACGCATCAGTGCGTACCTGTGGACGGCGCCTCAGGGCGGTCTAAGGAGAATGCACCGGGCCGTTAAGGTATAAAACAACACTGGGCATAGTTTTGGTGATACAACGCATGGGGCAGTTATAATTGGTCTTGGGAATTGAGCGGTGCCCATAGGTCGTATCAATGTACCGATGCGTAGACTTATCGAAATGCATCGGTGCATCCTTTTACACAAATGCACCGAGATTTATAATTGGTATCAGTATTCGTGCAGTGCAAATATGTCATACAAATACACCGGTGCGTATAGACTCTTAAACGCCCCGGTGCGCAGTATCACACAAATGCACGAAGATTTATAATTGGTATCAGTATTCGTGCAGTGCCCATAGGTCGTCTAAATGCACCAGTGCGTCTAGACACAAAAACGCCCCAATTCATAGTATCACACAAACACACCGTGATTTATAATTGGTATCGGTATTCGTGCGATGCTAATAAGTCGTAAAAAGGCATCGGTGTGTAGATAGACATAAACGCACTGGAGCGCCGTACCGCACAAATGCCTCGATATTTTTAACTGGTTTTGGTATTTGTGCGGTGCCCATAGGTCGTAAAAACGCACCAGGGCACTTAAGAATACAAGGGCACCAGTGTGAGTATACACGCATCGATTTTCATTTTGTATTTTTTAGAAACATCGACCTGTGACAGTGCAATTATGGTGATTGTTTTAAATTCATTATTCATCAAAAGTCGACACATCTTATAACAATATTCATATTAATTAAATTTTTATTAATTCATTTGAATGTGATGTTTGGATTAATTTGTTATATCATATCAAAATTATTGTGGTTTTTTAAAATTAATTATTGATCAAAAGTTGACACATATATATCTTATAACAATATTCATATGAATTAAATTTTTATTAGTGCATTTGCGAACGACAATGGAGAACGCAATAGGGACAATAGAGAACGCAATAGAATAAATTAAAACATTTTTTATTATATATATATGTGTGTGTGTGTGTGTGTGTGTGTGTGTGTGTGTGTGTGTGAATAAGACATTCTTTGTCATACAAAATGGTACAGTTATTGGTATCCCTTTATCTTTCAATTGGGACACTATGTCCATTACATTAAAGAAAATGTCTGATTTCACAGACATTTTTCAAAAAATACAACACCTTTCTTTTATATCCAAACATATTGATCAACATTCTTTGCTGGAACTGTTGTCACTGCTAGAGCTACTTCCATGACTTGGGTTATTTTCAGAAATGTTTTGTTCACGGTGTTGATTGTTTTCTTCTTCTTCACCTTCCATCTAGAAACATAAAAATAAACTGTAATGAGTGTATATACATTTGTGAGAATAATGAAAACTGCAATATTAAATAATATACATCAATGTAAATCGAAAAGAGATGACGTACCAATGCAACAATTGACTTATAAACTATACACATTCTTTCAAAAGCATGTAACATGCCAACTTTCAAGATTTGATCTGTTGGCGCAGTGCCATACTTTGTTTCCTGCAAGTTATATACCCCATAACAAATCATATATTTAATATAAAAGATTTATTTTTTCTATTAATTATAGATGGAGCTAAGTAAAACAAGATCGATAGATGCTTTCAAATTCCACAATTAAGTTTTGATATGCCAACATATACGCACAACCCATATTTAACTCAATTTCAATCAATTCCTCTAATGGTTCTTCTTTGTATGTTAGGACCTGTTTGAAGACATTCAATGATGATTTTTGTAAAACAACTTAAAAAATACAAAAATGAAATCTAGTTAAGTTGTTATAAGGAAGTAACAATTACTCACAAACTTAGATATCAATCCTTTTCTTCCTTTTCGTCCTATTTTATGTGCTAAATGGGTTCCATTTTCTTTTATTTTCTGCAAGAAAATACTTGAAAATTAATATTTAATGCTAAATTGTTTATTCATTTTACCTAATAATCGAAAAAAACAATGATTACATATTACATTTAAAGCAAGTTGTTGAGATGACTCCTCCAGCGATGCAATTTTGTCCATTTCTTTGACCATCTCCTTGTACACCTTTTTGGACATTCCTACTGGTATATTTCTGATATCAGCTCGTTCATCTTTTGAGATTTTCATAATCTTCCTGAAAATGTAACATGACAATAAACTATTTATTTTTTATATTGATATATGAAAAGTAAGTATAACAAAAGTGATATTTATAAATAATTCTAGACAAACATCTAAAGGAATATTATTTTTTCATTCCTTCTTTTTTGTTGTTGTACGTTTTTGCTATTACAAGTCTGACATGTCTCATTGACCAATTCTCTAGAAACTCTTCTTGTAGTTTACATAAAATTTGGTTCATGGAATCATTGGATTGGTTTTTGTATTGTAAGTAGAAAGAACGTCTATACATTATTCCACTAGATCCCTCAAACTTTTGTAAAAAAAATTTCCCCTTTCGTTAACCTCCAACACCACTCCAGATGAGCTAAGAACCATTTCATTTTCATTTGCATGTTCTATTTTTTTTCTTTTCTTAGAACAACATTCCTTTTCTGAGTTGTTGGTCCCTGTAGAACATTAAACAGATGTGAATTAATAGACTTTTTCACAGATGTTATCTAATAATTTTAATTATATTATTAATGAAAACTAAAAAAGAAACTCATATTGGATCGATAGTATTTTTTCATTCACCTGATTCATCCTTTTGCAATTTTTCCATCAAGCTTTTACGCTCTTCTGGTCCTAGATCAGAAATAATCTTATCGAGCTTTTTCATTTTGTGGCTCTGGATGATACACATTAAACAATACATATTAGTTAAACTTACATATAGTTCAAAAATATTTTTTTTGTAAAAAATTTACAAAGAACTTGCCTTTTTTGCTTTTCTTGATGTGTTATCAATATTTTTGTTACTTGATCTCTTGTCACTCATTTCTTTATCAATCTCAAACCTGTACCATATCATTCAATAATATATTTATAAATAAATTGTCAACTTTTCAAGTAAAAAAAAAATCTCAAAAAATCTGTGCGCCATTCATGGTTTACGCACCGACGCCAGTGCGTGTCTCTCTTCCAAACGCACTGCCATAACAGTATAATAGACTGTACGGTGCTCTATGTCAACAAGGAGCACCAGTGTGATACATGTCAATGACTGCACTAGTTAACCATGATAAAATAATAAAAATTGTCTAGTGTTAGTTTTTCAGCAGAAATCGGTGTCATATTTTACATATGGCGCATCGATAATATATATATATATATATATATATATATCACATTACATTGTGTGGTGCGCTTGTAAAATAAATATCCCTGGTGTGCTACGTTCTCCAGGCGCACCAATAAAAAAATCTGTTTTTTTTTTAATTCATGCCAGGGTCCACATGGATTGGGATCCGACTATGTTAATCATCCCATCGGTTAGATGTCTTAGGTATATATTTAGCAATACAAACCCTATAAATCTAAATTGAAAAGCCTTAATTCTGAAATCATAGAAAGAGGAAGAAGAAAGAGGAGAAACAAAAAGAATGTAAGGTTTGTATCTTTTGAAAGTTTTTTGTTGTTTTTTTTCGAAACAGAACGTTCGCAGTGCGCCATAATGAAATAGCACACCGGCTGCATATTTTACAAATGGCACACTGAAAAAATCTTTTTTTTTTCTAATTTTTTATCACAGTACTTGTGTGGTGCGTTGGGAGAATAGAGTGCCCCAGTGCGGTATTCTGCACAAGGCGCACCGATAATTTTTTATTTTTTTTTAAATGCAAGGGCCGACATGGATTGGGATCAGACTATGCAGGTCCTCTCGTTGGTTGGATGTCTTAGGCTTATATTTAGCAATACAAACCCTATAAATATAAATTGAAAATTCCTAATTCTGAAATCACAGAAAGTGGGAGAAGAAAGGGCAAAAACAAAAAGAATGTAGGGTTTGTTTCTAAAATGATTTTTTTTGCAAAACAGCATGTTTGTGGTGATCCATAATGAAAAAGCACATCGGTGCCATATGTTACATATGGTGTACTGATAAAAACATTTTTTATTTTTTTATTTTTCATCACTGTACTTTCGCGGTGCGCTGCTATAACCAAGCGCACTGGTGCGCTATGTTACGCAGGACGCACCGACAAAAAAAAAGTCTGTATTTTTTTAAGATTGACGCAAAGGCCGACATGGATTGGGGTCCAACTATGCAGGTCCTCCTATTGGTTGGATGTCTTAGGCTTATATTTAGCAATAAAAATCCTATAAATATAAATTGAAAAGCCCTAATTCTGAAATCATAGAAAGTGGGAGAAGAAAGGGCAGAAACAAAAAGAATGTAGGGTTTGTTTCTAAAATGTTTTTTTTTTTTTTTGCAAAATAGCACCTTTGCGGTGCGCCATAATGCAATAGTGCACCGGTGCCATATGTTACATATGGCACACTGATAAAAACATTTTTTTTATCACTGTACTTTCGCGGTGCGTTGCTATAACCGAGCGCACTGGTGCACTTTATTACGCAAGGCACACCGATGAAAAAAAAAATTATTTTTTTAAGATTGATGCAAGGACCAACATGGATTGGGATCCGAATATGCAATTCGTCCCATGGGTTGGATGTATTATAACTATACAAACCCTATAAATCTAAATTGAAAAGAAAGAAGGAGAAGAAAGGGCAAAAACAAAAAGAATCTAGGGTTTTGTTTGTAAAAATGGATTTCTTTTTTATTTTTGTTTCTGAAAACTGTAGAAAAGGTAAAAAAAAACTGCAGGAAAAAAATTTAAAAAACAATAAGCTTTGATTTTGTTATTTTACTTCATAAAAAAACTTCATAAAAAAGTAAAAAAACAATAAACTTTCTTATTTTACTACATAAAAAAAAATTGTAGAGAAAAGTACAAAAAAACAATAAACTTACTCACATCGTTTGAAATTCTATGGTACAGGGTTTGACTAACCAGAGGTTTGGAATTCTGATTGTCTGAATACTTCTGTTCGAATGTATTTCCCTGCTCCACAGTGCTCTCGTGCTCTGTTTTCTCCAAGTATGTATCCTGCAAATCTTTGGCTAAATTTTTTTGCAAAAATAGTGAAATAATGAAAAGTGTTTAGTATTTAAAGAAATGTTTTATGAAATTAGATTTTCAAAAATATTTTGACGCCCATTTTTCAATTTACCGCTTTTTTTTCACTTAAAGAAAATAGGGTTTCGCTTTTTTTACTTGCGACTATTCGTTTACCGATGTCTCCTTTTATTTAATCGCATCAGTGCATCGTTTTATATAACGGCACCAGTGCGCAAAATAAAAAATTTACCGGTGCGGTTATCTGTACATTACACATCGGAATGACATTGAAGTTTGTGCACCAAAATTTATTGTTGTTTTGCTCAAATGCAGGGAGAAAATATCATATATTATATGGAATGGACAATTCTTCAAAATCCAGCTCGTTCCATAATATTTCTCAAAGTCCATCACGGAGTTCTCCCTATCCATGTGGAGATGTAATATTTACTTCAGATTTGTTCTATTTTTTCACTATCTAATTGAATTTATATATGTTTTTTATCCATGTAGTCAAACATGCACAACTTAATTAAATTTATAATGTATACAAATTTGAAGGTTCGTGCAGATTCAACATCGAGTTCAGATGTACAAAATATTCAAACTACTCCAAAATGTCGGAAGTTCTTATCAGGAGCTAAATACCGCAAGGCGCATTTGGTAGATGAAAATGGACAGCCGCTTCACCCTGCCAATTGTAACAATATTGCATCTTCTAGCCACATTCCCGGGATAATGATGGTAATTATAATTATAATTGTTTAGTATATATATTAATTAATATGTAATTATTTCAACGTCAAACCAATTTATAATCATGCAATATTGTCAACGTGGTTACTAATTGATATCATATATTTTGTACTAATCATGTTCATTTTTTTTTTTTTTTAATTATTAGGATTCTAGTGATGATGAACGACCTACCTACCATCTTCCATTGCACTCCACGACAATTTCAAATTGAGAGAAGATTGAATCAAGAGAAAAAATCGGAGAGGAACGATACCAAGAATGGTTAAATCAACCACCGATTCAATTCCCGCTAAGTCCAAATTCACCAATTAGGAATGACTACAGAAATAGTAGTTCTTCACAAGCTGGCAACGGAGGCAATCAAATATAGGTTGGTATGGATGGTTACTTAAGGGATACGACTGCCATGGAGACAATGTTGTTAGATGCATTCCAAAATTATGATCAGCTAGGGAATGATGCTCATATCGCTGACACCTTTTTCGAAAGCCTTAAATTTGCTTCCACCACCCCTCTCTTTGGACCTGGCAGTCAGTTAAAGTCTATCCAATTGGGGACAACAATGTTACTGTACAACTTGAAAGCAAAGTTTGGCTTGTCGAATGCATGTTTCTTGGAACTTTTGATGTAAGTTACCATAAAGTACTCCCTTTATATAAATTTGAAATATAATCAGTACATTGCAATGAACATTACAAATGTTAAATTTTATGAATGTTAATAATTATATCGACATTAATGTACATTTAATATTAATATATTTTTCCATGATCACCAACTACAAGTTATTCAAAGATAAGGTTCTTCCGAGTGATAATGTCTTGCCCGGTAGCTGCGAAGAGGCAAAGAAATTGTTGAAAATGTTGGGTGTTGAGTACATATCATATCATGCATGTCCAAATGATTGTATTCTATACAGAGGAGAATATGTAGACAAAGAGATGTGTCCGAAATGTGGGCATAATAGGTATGATAAATAAAAGAAGAAGGGTAAATCACGTACTGTTCCTCCTTTTAAGATATTGAGGCACATGCCTATAATCCAAGGATTCAAAGGCTCTTTCGTTGCAAAGAATTAGTTATGTTGTAGGGATGGCATGCCTCACAAAGAGGTGAGTTGGGAGTTATGTGAATCCCAACTGATTCAAAAGTTATGAAGCATATAGAGGATACATGGCCTAAAAAATTCAAGGATGAAGTACGATGTCTATGACTCAGCATAGCCATGGATGGCATCAACCCATATTCCCTCCATAACACCAACTATGATGTTTGGCCTATATTAATGATCAATAACAATATCCCCCCATGGTTGTCTATGAAGAATGAACATCTTATGTTGGTTCTCATAGTCACTGGTAGAAGACAAGTGAAGAATATGGATGTCTACTGACAACCACTATTAGATGAATTGAAGGAATTATGGGATGGGATAAATGTATACGATGTATCAAGACCCATCGCAGCAGAGAGGAGTTTTATGTTGTATGGCATATGTGCTTACACGACACATGATTATCCAGGCTTAGGAGTTTGCTCTGGTAAATTACATGTTTAATTTATTGATTTGTTTATATATAATGTAACATTATTCTTTCACATATTAGTTATTTAATTTGTTGTAATAATATTTGTTCTAATCTTCATGATATTCTTTAACGTGCCATGCATATTAATTAATGTATACAAATATAATCTCGCAGGTCTTGTAACAAAAGGGTATTTTGGATGTATCAAACGTTCTCACTGCATATGCCATTGGATAGTGGACCTTTGTAGAACATGGATTTCTAATGTTATTTCGATTATGAAAGGGTGATTTTTCAGTACATATTCCTATTATCTATGTTCATCAATATGGGATAAAACTTTATATTCTTCAACTAAGCGTTTATGTGGGAATTCTTCTGGAATGTTCATTTTCAAAGAGCGGAAAGGGCTCTTATGCTTTCCATGTGGTTATTTTCCCATATGTTTCTTCAATGACATATATCATATCTCGCTAGATCGATGGTCTTAGTTTCGTTAGGGTTTGGAAAGTGTTTAGGGACTACATTAGAGACAAAATATGAGTCATTTTGTTGTTTTTGGTTTTGGATTCATTTTTCCATACCGCTCTGGGTGGATAGGGTTTTACTTGTGCCTCTGGAAAAATCTGCAGCTCTCGTTGACAACTTGAGAGAAGATGTAACTCTCAGAATATTCCACAAGTTATAGCCTCCATTTGTCTTGTGGAGACTCTAGTACTTTGCCTGTTGTCTGAGGAAGAAGGATACAAATATGGATTCTCATAGTTTAACTTATGAAGGTAACAATTCTTATTGGAGAGATTATAGTTAGTATGATAATTCTTCTTTATGTTTACATATCGTGTGAGTATCTTTTCTGCATCTATTAATTCTTCGTATGGTTTGTTTTTTTCATGATATATGGAGTTATCGTCCTCTGGCCTGATCAATCATTTATTGGTTTTTTTCATAGTGTTGCTCGTCACACCTTAGTGAGGTAATTCTTTATTTTCTGGGCAAGAAACGCTTATTTAAAAGTTTTTTTTTTCACATAATCATTGGTTTATTGGTATGTTGTATTGATGGATTATTACATATTTCCCCTCTATTATTCGATGGTTTCCTCATCATCTATAATTATAGTTCTTTCATTTGTTACCGTTCTTCATTTTGTAATTAGTGTTTAAATCTCATAGGCTTACGATTTTTACAACCATTTTGAATTTTATTAAATTTTCTTTTTATTACGAGGGTTTTAACGCATTAACTCCCAATAGGGTTTACAAGAAACATATTATTTTGCTTGAAAAAATGTAGGGTTTTGACTTATAAGGGAGTTTCTTGTTCTCTGATTCTAACTGAATGGTCATTACCGTCTTATTTTCACATCTTAATTTCTCCGCTATGGTAATAAGTTATGGGTATATGCTTGGTAGATATAATAGAGTTCCTTTTTCTTTATTTTTTCCATTCTAGTTTTGAGGTCGATATACCTTTGATTAAGTTTTGTTTACTATTATTTCCTAGAAACACATTCGAAGCGTCCTACTAGCTATTCAAGGTAACTAGTTCTTAGCATAAGACTATTAAATTTAGTATAACCGTTCATGGATATTCAAGATTAATCATTAAACTTGTTTTATTCCTTTTTGCAGGTGATCACTGGTATGTCTTAGTGTTATTTGTCGCTTCTCATAGGACTCTTAAATTCTTACCCTAAGTTATACAATTATTAATCATGGAATTAAATTTCTTGTTCTAGGTTGGATTTATTCCTCAACCTCTTGGTTTCCATACTTGTGGCGCAGGATTATAAGCATGTTTGCAATTGCATTTATTGTTTAAAATCCTTTAGTGTTTTGTTCCTTTATTGCGACATCTTAGGACTTTATAACTATTGTATCAACATAAGGACACCTTTGGGCCTATACTGGACTTTAAAATTATAACATTGTTAGAAAATTATATACTACAGAGCAATAGAACACATAAAATATGCGGAAACACAAACACAAAAAACATATAAAACAAGATAGACACATATATATGTGGTTAACCCAACTTGGGCTACATCCACGGAAACAACCAGCCCTTCCTTTATATTAGCCAACAAAAATGAAGAGACACAAAGTACAACATATCCGCTGTAATATCTTCTTCTCTCTCACATAGTCCCCCTTTCTATTTCTCGTTCATATATACACACCATACACAGACGCAATACAATATGCTCATACAACAGAGGGGTTGTCTTCTAGGGAAAAAAAACCCTAAATTAAACATAAATTCTACCGTCAAAACATCCACTTAATGAACGACCCAGATTGACTACGAAATTAAAATATTTTACAAGGAAATTTTACAAGGGGGGCTCCAAAAGGTTTCCATTGCCCCCCCTAGACCCCCCTTGATGGCGATCAAACGATGGGTGGCATTGTCGCCCCATTAAGAATAGGGGCCCAACATGACGATACATCTAAATAAGGAAGATAATCAGACTCCACACCCAACAAACATGTCAATTTTTTTTTTTTTTTTTTTATACATATATGTATGAATTCCGTTTGTCGATTAGAGTTCAAATTGCTTTAATTTATGTATTATGCATGCTTTCTGTAGGATTTCAACTGTACAGTCCAATCAATAAACGATACTTAATGTAAAAGTGGATTTCATAATTCTGATATTTCTATGGTACTTATTCTTCTTCTTTTTTTTCAGTATGGTTAAATATGTAAAAAGGTTTAACCTCTGTGGATTTTATACATTGGTATTCTTCTTTTGGAAGACTTCTCCCATACCATAGTTACTTTGACATCATTTGCATGTGTATCGAATTTATAAATGTTTGAAGGATCATAACCCTTTTCAAATTTCTTGGGTGATTTTCCATTACTACAAGCTCTCTCTCTCTCTCTCTCTCTCTCTCTCTCTCTCTCTATATATATATATATATATATATATATATTCTATTTCTCATGATAGTGTAGTTAACAAAGTTAACTGGTTAACGAGAGATAACACATAACTCCAATTTTCGCTCTTCAAAATTTGAATGTTTTTCTTTCCCATTTATTAGGAACTTTTAATTTTGAGTTTCTAATGGACTACGATAAGCCTACAAGCTACAGGTTTTTCTATAATAGTATACTTGTTTTTTAAGAAGAAAAAACAACTTATATTTTTTTATAAGTAACAAATTACTGAAGGGAACTATTCCCTCCTTTCACAGCATAACCACTCTTTGATAAGTGATTTGGTTTCATTTTTCTCTCATAATTAAAGCCTATAAATTTTTAAATATTTTATATTGTTTCTAAGATAAAAATTTCTCTTTCTGGGAATATCTTCATTCTAGCTTCTTTTCTACATTCCACAACCTTTAATTCCTTTTCAGAAGAAAATAGAACAGATCTTGTACATTATAATATCTTGTAGGGTTTTCTATATTAAGAATATTTCCTTACTTTTCTATTTTGTATATTGTTACTGGTACTTACTAGTACAATCACACAAATGAACAAAATTAAATTTAGTTCCTTACACAATTCATTCATACCTTATGAATGTATAAATGTCTATAAAACAAAGAATAAAATTAAAATACATTATTCAATACCTTCTACTTTTATCTAGACAATATTCTTCTCTCTACTTCATGTAAATAAAGATTATAGTTCCTTAACCAAATAGTAACTCTTTTTTTTTAACAAATTAAAACGTTGAACCTAAGGAGTACATAATTCATAATCCATAATGCATAATCCTTATCTTTGATAGAGAAATAAAACATAGTTAAAACATCGACTTGAAGAAAATTTTGGAAAAACAATAACTAGTACTAGGCTCCTCCCAACCTTGACACAACAACTATGTGTGTCCTCCTGAGCAAATTAGGCCTGCAACTCTTCTTGTCTGTCTCTTCTCACAGTTCCTCTTCAGTATCTGCTTTTCCCTTTTTTCAGAATAATTGAGACAAAAACAAGAGATTTTTCAGATAAAAAAAGTCCATCTACCACTTCTTTGGGTGGTTATTAACTACCTCCACCTCACCAACAAGTGGAAGTTAGTTAACTGCTCATTTATGAGCCTTTGTTTCCCACTTTTGAAGACAACCCCTATCTTTTAGGAAACATTCAATTGGCCAATAATTCTAGAAATAAATATAACCACCCATATTAGATGCCTAGGACTTCTCGTGGATAATAGTAATTTCTAAATATAAAATTGCAACATTTTTCTCTTTCAATCACTTGTACTTAACCATTAATTTCCAATTTATTTTTATTCATAAAATAAAACATAAAGACAACTTTATAACAATAACTATACATCAATCATTATCAATAAGGTTACTGATAATTGAATATCTATCAGTCTTTCTAATGTAGCACATTAACTTCGAGTTTAAACTTATATATACATAAATACGACAAAGTCTTTAAGCTGAGGGATATCACATGTTCACAACGTGTATACATGATAAACACCCGCCCAATGCTCCTACATATAGCATAACTAGAATTAGTGGTTACGATTTTCACAATACCTTTTAAATTTTCAACATACATATTAGATAGTAAGTAAAAATAAAGATGATATCTTATTCATGATGTTTTTTTCTTTTGAACATCTTACCGATGCACCTCTAAATAGAAAAATTGTAATAAAAAACTCCACAAAATAATGGAGAGTGAACACACTTGACTACGAAGTGAGTGTTGTAGTCCCTCGTGAGGCAATGACTAATAATAATAAAAATAAGAATCAAAGATTATAATTGTCATATTATGTTTCAAAATTTCATTATATGTTTTAGATACGAAGTAGTAAAAATAATAATAATTAATAGTCAATGGAATTTGACCACAAGGGGAATGTTATAGTCATTGGCGAAGCACATGCTACTAATAATAATAAATTAAATTACAAGTTTACACCAACAACTAAAGTGTCATTGTGCTTTCTCCACACCCCTGCACTTCCACACTCCACAAATTACAATGTGAAATTATCATTATTTATTTTCCAATCTCACACTTTATTTCTCATTTTACTTAATGTAAGCAATTATTTGCATAGTTTGAATGTAGAAAATATTGTATTTTGAAATAATAAAAAACAAAGTATAAACTTGACACATTTTATTCGATATTGGAATGCAAAAGAGTTCTGGAGAAATTACTTTGTGAGTGGTTTGATGTCCGGTGGCTCTAAATGCGCAGGTGCGCTTGTCTGCAGGTACGAGAGAAGCACATTGAAATATTCTTCCACACTTCACATAACTTTAAACGATTAAAACATATAACATCTTTCAAACTTTATAGTAAAATGAGTACTTCATCCTTTGAAACTCTTTTCAATCTAGCGCTTGCCCTGTCGATTAATATGTAATGTTGTATAAAAGAAGATATGCAAAATTGTATGCAGACGTAGGAAACATTGCAAAACAACTTTTGTCATCCCTGATCCACATAACCGTTCTTCTGCATAAGAAATACACTTCACTTAATATTGAGCAAAATTGCGAATAAAAGCACCAATGTTCCACTTAACACAGTTACCGATCAAACGGGAACTGTTACCTCAAAACAAGAACTCTAGCCCAAAAAGACTAAAAAAACTTGAAAAAACAACCCAAAAACGAAAAGTGTGTTTTCCAGAACGCACTTTTTTTTAGGGTCAAATTTCAACATTTTTTTTAAATTATGCTAAAAACCATATATTTTTCTTTAAAAAAGGATTGAAAAAACACTCTCGAAACAAAAAGTGTTGATGGTGGAATAACATCGCCAATTTTGTGTGTGAAAAAAACAGTCTGAAAACGAAAAGTGTTGATGCTCGAATAACGTCGTCAATTTTTTGTGTGCAAAAAATACCTTGAAAACGAAAAGTGTTAATGTTGGTATGACGTCTTTTTCTTTTCGGGGTAAATTGCCAACAATGTTTAATAATGACATTAAAGATAAAATATCATGACTCTAAAACTTTAAAATTTCAGTAATAAGCATGGCATTAAAGATCAAGTATCAAGTCTTAAACTTCCAAAGATTTTTAAGCATGGTATTAAAGATAATCTATTATTGTGTCTATAAAAATCCTTTAAAATCCAAGGATGACATTAAAGATAAAATATCACGTTTATAAAAATAAAATTCCAATGATTTTTAGGCATGGTATTAAAGATAAATTATCATTTGCAAAAAAATAAAAAAACAAAATAAAAAAGGCAAAATTCAAAAAAACACACCATTTAAAGAAAAAAATAAAAATTAACCTAAAACAAAAACATTTTTTAAAGTTATATAAAAAAACTAATAATAATAATAAACCGCATAATTAAACAAAATGATAAAATAAAATAATTAAAATAAAAATAAAAATTCAGTTTATATATATATATATATATATATATATATATATATATATATATATATATATAAATTAAAAAGAAAATTTAAATAATAATTAAATTAAAAAATATATAAAAATATATGAAAAATAATTTTTAGATAAATAAAATATAACAAAAATAAATTTTCCAAAAAAGAAAAAAAACAAACAAAACATTTTTAAATATAAAATAAAATTAAAAAAAAAAAAATTAAAAATTAAAAAAAAATTAAAAAAAAAAAATATGAAATAAACTAAAAATATTAACAAATCAAAAAATTAAATTAATTATTATTATTATTATTATTATTATTTTATTTTATTTTATTTTTAAATTTAATTTTTTATTTTTAATTTTTTTATTTTATAAATATAGATATATATTTTTAAATCTAACATTTTTTTTTAAACTTTAATTAAAAAATGTATTTTTGTTATTTTTGAAATTTTTTATTTTTTTAATTAAAAAAAATGAATTATGTTTTTTTTTTTTTTTAATTCTTTGAAAATGTATTTTTCATATATATATATATATATATATAATTTTTTT
Organism: Pinus albicaulis; assembly: GCA_034641835.2. Taxonomy (NCBI): domain Eukaryota; kingdom Viridiplantae; phylum Streptophyta; class Pinopsida; order Pinales; family Pinaceae; genus Pinus; species Pinus albicaulis. The sequence goes on from CM076573.1 coordinate 488,131,676, forward strand.
TAATTTAATGTTGTTTTTTTATTTAATTTTTTGTTGTTTTAAAATTTTTATTTTGATGTTTATTTTAAATATTTTTTATTATTTTTATTATTTTAAATTTTAATTATTTTATGTTATCATTTTATTTAAGCATGCTATTTTTTTTTAACTTTAAAAATTTGTTTTTTTAATTATTTTTTTATTTAAATTATGAGTTTTTTTATTTTTTATTTTTAAATTAATATTTTAATTTTTTGTCTAAATTTTTTATTTTTACAAGTTATTTATGTATTTTTTTTCATATTTATAGATTTTTGGCTTCTGTGATCCATCGTTAAATTATGAAAAAATCTTTCGGTAATAATCATATTACAATCAACAATGTTGACGCGTTTCGAACCAACCAGTGTGGTTCATCATGAGGACTAGGTGAGAGATTAGATCCGGCCGTTGAGTTTAAATAGCTGTAGAAATGGCAAAACAGGCCGCTAGAATAACAACTAGTTTAACTTTGAAATTTAATAACGGTTAGTTCTATTAATTTAATAATTTATTTAATTATTTAGTAAAATCCTAACGGCTAGTTTGACTTTGAAATTAATAACAGCTAGTTCTATTTAATAATTTAATTTATATATATAAATCTTTTTATTTAATTACTATAGTTAATTAATTATCAATATTATTAATATGATTTTATTATTATTATTATTTTATTTATCTATAAAAAATAAATAAATAAATATAAAATAAAATAAAAAAAAAGATAAAATAAAAATAAAAAGACAATTAAGAATATAGGGCAGGGATCCAACACTTGCTTATATTCCAACCGTCATCTCTATTGAGATTTACGGGTCTTTTTTCAATTTCAAGGGTCTCTCTTAACTTACGATGATGAAAATGATCAATCCTAGCTAAGACCTTAGCCTTTTCAATGCAGATATGATGGTTAGTCTTTTCCACATGCTCAACTAGGGCAGAGGTGCGGGACCTTCCATGCCTAATGTTAGCCGCATGTTCACAGATCCGTTGGCTTATAGACCTACCAGTTTCACCAATGTAAGGTGTCCCACAGGAACAAGAAATAATGTAGACACCTTTTCCATCCCTAGGGTTCACCGGATCTTTAACCGATTTAAGAGAGCTGCGAATCGTGTTAAGGGGCTTGAAGGAAGAAGAAACCCTATGCTTCTTAAGGATATTAGCAATCCTATCAGTGGTACCCTGAATGAAATGAATCCTTACATTGCTCCATAATATTCACCATGGATTATGAGGTGGATGGTAGCCTTCCTTTCATTGACATTCTTATCTCTAGAAAGGACGATGGTTCTTTCTCCCATCAGGTCTTTTGTAAGAAAACCCATACTGATCAATATCTTCACGATGGTTCGCATCATTTCCCTGCTAAAAAATTAGGCGACCTCAACACCTTAGCCACTAGGGCGTTGAGAATCCCTGATGAGTCTCACCTTGAGGGAGAAAAGACCCATCTCCTTAGTGTCTTTTGTAAAAATGGTTATCGTAAGTCGCAAGGACTTAAGGCTTTTCTTAAAACAGAAAGAGGTCACTTAGTTAAAAATAAAAATAAACCTAATCAGTGGTCCTGCAATGTAAGGCTTCCTTTCATTCAGGGTACCACTAATAGGATTGCTAGGATCCTTAAGAAGCATAGGGTTTCTTCTTTCTTCAAGCCCCTTAACACGATTCGCAGCTCTCTTAAATCGATTAATGATCCGATGAACCCTAGGGATGGAAAAGGTGTCTACATTATTCCTTGTTCCTGTGAGACACCTTACATTGGTGAAACTGGTAGGTCTATAAGCCAAAGGATCTGTGAACATGCGGATGCCATTAGGCATGGAAGGTTCCGCACATCTGCCCTAGTTGAGCATGTGGAAAAGACTAACCATCATATCTGCATCGAAGAGGCTAAGGTCTTAGCTAGGATTGACCATTTTCATCATCGTAAGTTAAGAGAGGCCCTTGAAACTGAAAAAAGACCTGTAAATCTCAATAGAGATGATGGTTGGAATATAAGCAAGTGTTGGATTCCTACCCTATATTCTTAATTGTCTTTTTATTTTTTATTATTTTTATCTTTTTATCTTTTATTTATTTATTTATTTTTTATAGATAGATAAATAAATAATAATAATAAAATAATATTAATAATTAATTAACTATAGTAATAAAATAAAAACAATTTTATATATAAATTAAACTACTAAATAGAACTAGCCGTTAGGATTTTATTAAATAATTAATTAATTAATTAATTAATAGAACTAACTGTGGTTAAATTTCAAAGTCAAACTAGTTATTATTCTAGCGGCCTATTTTGCCATTTCTATATCAATTTAAACTCAACGACCGGATCTGATCTCTCACCTAGTCCTAATGATGAACCACACTGGTTGGTTCGAAACGCGTCAACATTGTTCATTGTAATGTGATTATTACCGAAAGATTTTTTCATATTTTTTTACACATATATATATATATATATATATATATATATATAGAGAGAGAGAGATATAGAGAGAGATTTTAATTTTAATTTTATGTTTTATTACCATGATGAAAATCACCACTCTAAATAAAAATGATTGATGTTGCATCAACACTTTTCAAAATTAATATGAAAATCACTAACATTTTAAAACAAATGTTCATACTTAATAAATAAAAAAAATTTAAAGTGCCAAAAAAATCCCCATTTTTCTAAATGGACATGACATTGAAAAGAAAATCAAAGAAAATTTAAAGTTCCAAAAATATGCTAAAAAAAATGGGTTATTCTACATCACCACTTTTCAAAATCAACATGAAAATCATGACATTAAAAAAAAAAACATATGAAAACTTAAAGTGCCAAAACTATGCTAAAAAAAAAGGGTGATTCTGCATCACCATTTTTCAAAATTGGGTGTTTTTTTTGCTACCTCGAAAAAACGTGTACCAGGTAATTTTCCCATTTGATTGGTAACTGTGTTTTTTGACAAGCAATATCAAATGTAAAGTCTTCAATAGCCTTGTGAAAATCTCATTCAAACACTTGTTGCAGCCCTAACGTCTCTTGAATAGTTCTCCACGAGTACTTCCTCCTTTGAAAATATCGCACTCTAGAACTTGCCCCGTCTCCTTCGAACCTGCTATTAGTATTAATTAAGTATGCATATTGGCTCATAAGTGTTACATGTTTCTTGAAAATTGAAAAAAATCTCACCACTCCAGAACTTGCCTCGTCTCCTTCGAATCTGGTATGTCCAATTGCTTTCCATATATCAAACAAAACAGAAATCTGATTAAAGTTAAGAACCTACATATTCTCTCATATTCTCGTAGAATCCATGTCCCGTTGCAGAGGTGCTTCACCACACTTCCTTACCTCTGCACAATCCTTCATTTTGCACAGATTCACGACTTTATGCACATGTTTTCCCGCACAACTAAATCCATAAAATTTTAAGATAGAAAAAAACTTTAAAATGAAATAAGAGTGAAATACAACAGTAATTATTGTGGTAGTGTAAGTGTCAATGTTAACGCTCTGAAAGCTTCTTCTACACCTTCGCACTCAACTTTGACATCATTGGATAGAACAATAGCAATCTCAGGCATACCAATGTCAAAACACTCAGTAACGAAATGGCCACTCATAAAATTAGCCTTTTTTGTCCATGCCTTGACTCTGGATACTAACTTAGCTTTGTGCGCATTGTGGAGGAAGAAGCTTGACTCGATATAGTCCCTACTCCTTAACAAACTCCCCCACACCCAATTTCTGACACACCATTTTTACCACACTTTCCTCACAACGTTTGTCCTTCCTCTGCATATCACAAAATTAACGTTTTTTGTTCGTGCCTCGACTCCACATATTAAATTAAAGCTTGACTCAATATAATCCCTACTCTTTCACAAAGTCTCCCACACACAATTTCTCTACACACCCTTTTTCCCACACTTTCTACACACTCTTTCTTTGCACAAAAAAATCGTAGTAGTTGTGTATTAAATTAATATGTTAAAGCACATTTCTTCACACCCCCACCCCTCGCCCTTACGTAAGGCATTTGGAATCCCCGCCAGCTTTGGCATCGTTGGGCAAAGTAATAGCAATCTTAGGCATAATAGTGATAAAGCACTCACTAATGAAATCGCCACTCACAAAATTAGTCTTTTTTATCCATGCCTTTAATCCGCATACTAAATTAGCTTTATACACACTATAGAGGAAAAAAAATTAACTCGATATAGACCCTGCTCATTAACAGACTCCCCCGCACTCCCCCGCACCCAATTTCTCCACACACCTTTTCTTCCACAATTTCTCCAAACCTTTTTCCTTCCTCCACATATCACAAAATTAGCCTTTCTATCCCATGCCATGACTCCACATATTAAATTAGTCGTATGCATAGTACATAGGGAGAAAGCTTGACTCGATATAGTCTATGCTCTTTAACAAACTCCCCTGCACACAATCTCTCTACACACCCTTTCTTCCGCACTTCCCACACACCCTTTTTCCGCACAATAAAATAGGAGGAGTTAGCCCTCTACCCCCCACTTACGTAAGAGACCTGCATCCCCATCATTTCTAGCCTCATTGGGCAAAGCAATAATAGTGTTAGGCATAACAATGTTAGAGCACTCACCCACGAAATGACCACTCACAAAATTAGTCTTTTTTAATTTCAAAATGATTTGTAAGGCACTATGAAACACTGAAAATAAATTTCCCTCCAGAAGGAGAATTATGTCACATCAAGCCTCTCTTAACTAATAAAAAATTAGAAATAAAGTTTCTAGAAATTGGAAAATAATTTGTGAATTTAAGAAAAAGAATATTCAACATTTTCCCAAAAATTTAATTGAAATTGCAAAAATTCCACAAAATAATCAATAATCAACAAACTTAACTGCAACGCCAGTACTATAGTCCCTAGTAAAACATGTACTAATAATACCTAACTTGTTTCAGGATAAAAAAAATCTATAATATGGTGCGATGACCTCATTGGAATCAATTAAATACTTAAATACTTGAAAAAACAATTTTTAAAACATTTCTCCATATAAAACACATTCAAAATATTGATGCTTAAAACTAACATGCAAAGGACATTGTTAATTTTCAATTACATTTATATTTTAAAATACACAAGTGCAGTCACCAATATAATAAGTAAATGAAGAAGACTTCACAAAAGTTTCCATATTTAAAATATATGAAGTAAGATAGACGCAATTATCCTGATCCGTGAGGGTTTTTCGGAATTTTTAAATCGATAGATAATTAATATTTTTTTATATTAAAACAAATTTATAAAATAATTAATAAAAAATTTAAAATATATTAAATCAATTTAACTTTTATAATATTAAATATAACTAACCAAATAAAAATTAAAAACAGTATTAACATTTATTAAGCGATATTATGTATATTTTTTAACATATTGATATTGAAAATTTTAAAATAATATTTATATAAATTATTTAATAAATACAAATGATGTAGTTTAATTTATAAATGAAATAGTATTTTTTACATAAAAATTTGATAATACAATTTCAAGAATGTATGTTGTTTAAAATATACTCTCAAAAATTTCTTGAGCATTCTAATTATGCAGAGTAAACAACTTAAATTCAAGTTTTTAAAAATTTCTATAGAATTTTGATTAAAATTAACTAGAAAAAATGTCAAGACATTAGAGTAAGTCAAGACCTAGTCCAGACAAAATGAAATTTTTCAGCAAAATTGACCAAAATCCCGTAATACAATTTCAAGAATTCTTTAAAGTACATTTTTTAATGCATAAATAAATTCATCTTGTCCTGAAGATGTACTATACTAGTTAGTTCTAAACTCGTTGACAAAACATGATCATATGTGATTATCACTGAAAGTAGTTCTTTACAGATTAAGAACTCTCAAAAACCCCTTGGGCACTCGAATTATGCTCAAGTTTTTTAAAAATCTCTATTACATTTTAATTAAATTAAAAACATATTTCTATTACATTTTAATTAAATTACAAATATATTTTTGGTAAAAATTATAGATTAAAAATCAAAATAGAATTAGTATATTATATAAATTTTAGTAATTTTTATAGGGAAATATTCTTATCTCACTTAATCTAAATTTGATATTATTTCATTTAAAATATATATTAATTTTTGTAAGCTTTACAGGGAAATATTCTTATATATAAATTTTAGTAATTTTTATAGAGAAACATTATTATCTTATTTAATCTAAATTTTATATTATTTCATTAAAAAATATGATAAGCTAATATAATATTTCACTTAATATACTAATTATATATATATATATATATAAAACCTACACATTTTAAAGTTATTTTAAATAAATAAATAAAAGAAAATTAGTAATAGATATTATTTTTGAGATTCAACTAGGTTAAGTAAGTGATTCATCTATGACCAATTCCATGAGAGGTAGTTGTAATTGACTAATTTCTCATTATTTTTGAATAGTCCACTTAGTACTCATTTCATGAGAGGTAGTTGTAAGTGACTAATTTCTCATGATTTTTGAATACTCACTTAGCACTCATTGCATCGGGTGATGCTCACAACGGTGAAGAAGTGGGATTGAAACTAGTGAAATGAATCACATAGCGTCAATCGAATCTTACGAGACTTGTGCCCAGTAACCAGCTTCTCGGGAGGTCACCCATCCCAGAACTCTTTTGCCTCTTCAAGCGCGCTTAACTGTGGAGTTTTTCCGCACTGTCAAGCCCACTTAGGGTGCTACCCCATTTGCAAAACCTTAGCAAGTATTGTGCCTCATGAACCATTCAAGTAGAGCTCCCTTTACTCTTTGTATTTAAGTATGAGGAGTTTCTACACTGCATTATATTAGATATCATTCAACTGCTTTAAGTAAGTCATTCATTTATGACCAATTCCATGAGAGGTAGTCGTTAATTTCTCATGATTTTTGATAGTCCACTTAGCACTCATTGCATTCGGTGATGCTCACACGGGTGAAGAAATGATATTGAAACTAGTGAAATGAATCACATAGCATCAATCACCACTTTTGGGGCTTGCACCCGGTAACAAGGGCTTGTCAAGAGATCACCCATCCCAAAACTTCTCTAACCTACCCCACTTACAAAAATAATTAATTAAATTTAACAAAATTTCTACTCAATTTTATCAAAATCTGACCGGAAATTCTCCAACCAAATTTGAAACCAGGTTAATGACGAGCGTTTTAGCCCAGGTTAAACCAGGTTAATGACGAGCGTTTTAGCGCGGATTTGGACAATGACAAGAGTTTTAGCCGCGACATTCAAGTCAATTGAATAAGTGGAAGAATCCCACACGAAAAATATACTAATTGACCCCACAAATGGTGGAAAGTTCCAGGAAGATGCTCGAAGAGGTCGCACCACCAGCAGGTACGGCTGTTTATTAACTTTACCTCCACTACGAAATTATGTACTTTGGCGGTACCTCTTTATTGATTTGACCCCACGCCATGTTATATGGTATATATTCAGTGGGCAAGAATCATCTGGGGCTGAGAATTTCTAATTATTTCCCCTAGTTTTTAGTTTGAGGAATTTTTATTTTTTATATTAAATGCAGTAATGTGGGGGAGATGAATCTATCAAACTGTGTATCTATATAATTTATAAAGCAACAACCAGGCGTTGGAAACTGTGCAGGGTAGCGGACATTACACGTCTAGCTCTGGATGCGGTAGATATGGGGTAATAAAATCGAATGTTCCTGCATAGTGCATTTGGGTAAGGCTATATCTGTGATTTTATTTGGGTGTCTGGAAATTGTTGTAGCTTACGTCGGTTGGAAAGGAAATGTGATTTCGGTTTTCCAACGGAACATACCTTCGAACATTATGTGTCAGTTGGGTTTATATGGAGATATGAAATCTGAGTTGGGTTTCGGATATAATCTTCAGCCATGGCGATTTCTGAAATTCAGTTTGAATTTGGGAAAAAGACTTTGGGCATGGGTGGAATTATACAAAACTTCCTGCTCAGAAAAATCTCTGATCTCTAATATTCATTTTCTGCTGTGGTTTTTTCTATGATTCTCTCCCAATATAATATCATTGCAAGGGTGTGGTGAGATTCTTTATCTCGATTTGTCTCTGTGATTCAAGTCTCTGTGTTCCTTCATTGCAGAAAAGAGTTTAGTCACTGTGGCTTGTACCATCAAAAGCAGATATATTGCGAGGGTAAAAAATTATAAGCTGCTGGTGCCGGCATGAACATGGAAGCCTAATAAGCAAGGAGTTAAGATTGACCTCAGAGCTTTACCATCTCAAATCACAGAGCATTCTTTGTGGATAGGAAAACCACTGTTGTTTTATAATTTAAACTTTTACAATGCAGAGGAAATCAGCCCGTTCCGATGCGGAAATCAACGTCCTTGGTGATGAGATCCTCATAACTATTCTTGATAAGTTGCAAGATCCTATAGATAGAAAGTCCTGGTGCCTGGTTTGCAAGCATTTTTTTTATCTGGAGGCCAACTACAGGAAGAAAGTACAGCTGATGCGATCAGAGTTACTTCCAAGGATTTTGAGAAGATACAGCAAGATTCAGCATTTGGATTTATCTCTGTGCTCTCAGATCACAGATAAGAGTCTGGGGCATGTGGCAGGCATCCTTGGAAATCATTTGGTTTCCATCAATCTTTCTAGGTTGTGGACTTTCACTCATTTGGGTCTTCTTGAGTTGGTTAAAAATTGTCAGTCTTTAGTCGAACTTGATCTTTCCAATTGCACTGAAATCACAGATCATGCGGCTGAAGCCATAGCGCACGCCCGAAATTTGGAATCATTGAATCTAGTGAAATGCAAGCAGCTTACTGACATGGGTCTTGTTTGCATAGCCGTAGGATGTAGTAAATTGAAGACTTTGAATCTTAGGTGGTGTGTGGGGGTCACAGACCTTGGAGTTGAGCTGGTTGCTATGAAATGCAAGGAGTTACGTAGCCTTGATCTCTCTTACACGCAGGTATGCTCCTACCACTGAGTTTAATAACTAGTGTTCTTCTTTACAGCTTGTTCACAAGGATTCAGCTCTGCCATGTCATCATAAGTCTCAGGCTGCACTCATGAAGCATTGGGAGATTGAGTGCATCGATTCTCTCTTTAGCTCATAGCAGAACTCATGAAGCCCAGCTGATTTTCAATAGTGTTTGTGGCTACCCTTATAACCTTTTAAAAACTCCATTCCCTCATTTTAATTATGGCAAATAGTGGGTTGGGTTAAATTATGGCTCTAATGGAAAGAGTAATTGCACAGGAAGCTAGGCAGTGAATAAATATGCACAATCTAACTGTTAGCTGTAGTTTCCCCTTTCTGGGCATTCTTTCTGGGCATGTTTTCCAGTCACTTTTGCCCAAAGTCTCGCTGGAATTTCGTGGAATCTTAAATTTCCGTGGTGTAATAAGCAGAATTCGAGTGTCGTGCGATTTGCAGGGCGTTGAATTTATTTAGACATTAAAAACACATTTAAAATCATGATTTTGCCTTAAAATTGCATCCTTGAATTTAGATGAAAAAGACATAAACGTCAAATAGTTAGACGGTGCCAAATAAATATAGTTACACTGTTGTTTTATGTCATCTTTAATGATCAGGTGGTGCTTGCAAAAATGGCTACTTATAGCAAATTGTTTGCATGGCAGTTTTATGGATTTTTTAATACTAAGCAAATTTGTTATTGCTGCAGATAACAAACAAATGTCTGGCTTCAATTAATCATCTAAATCATCTTGAGAATTTAGCATTGGTTGGATGTGTTCGTGTGGGTGATAATGGCCTTACGTGTCTCAAAAAATCTTTGCAGGTATGACAACTGAATGAGAATTCCTCTTGTTGTAATTCTCAAACTCTATGTTTAGCAGAGATGAAAAATTATGACTTAAAAATACGGAAATGGCAATGTTTTGTGTTATACTGGAAAATAAATCAGCATTCACATTAGAAAACTTAACCATACTTGAAATATGATGTAAAGAAACAAGTAGTTGCGACTCATCTGCAAAATCAAATGTAATTTAGAATCTTCAGTTGTGAGGTTGAGAATTAGAAATAGATATTCAGTACAAGAAGGAAATCCTTTTTAGCGAGACATTTATAATACATGCCAAAGATAAGTTACACCAAGTTATAGAGAAATGGGGATGGAAGCGATGAGACGGGAGACTATTTATTTGTTAGAAGGGAGCAATAAAATATAGCCTTAAACTTCCTTTATACGTGCTACTTTTTTGTGGGCTGAGTCAACCTTTTCCTAGTAAGAAGCATCATATCTAAAATTGACTTTGGTGTAAGTCTGAGAGCTTATATATCTTTGTGCCATGGATTATCTATGTAGTAAGTTCTTTGCCTGATGCTATATGCATTAGCATGAAATGAGTAAATAATTCATGTTATCATTGACTGTGAGTGGAACAAGTTTTGGCATGGAAATTTGTTTACCCTCAGTAGAATGTCCTCTTGGAATACTTTGTCTTCTTGTCTTTCTTGTTCTAATTTTAGTATATCTTTCTTTTTTGTTGCTTGTCAAGTTGTCTGTGATTCTCCAGGCTTGACCTGTGGCTTGAGGAGCCATGACCCAGGGGCATCTAATCCGTCAAAGTCACCCAGGGATCGCACTTGGCCTGGGCCACACCAGCTCTAGGATAACTAGATTTTTTAGCAGACTCTCCTCCCCTAGCACAGGGCACAACCACCCCATGAGGTTTGATCCTAGGTCGCCTTACTAAGGAGGCCCATCCTCAACCGGTTGTGTTAGTAAGACTTGACAACTTTAGCAGATCTTTAATTTTCAGAAAGATTTGCATTATTTTTGCATTGGGATCTCAGTGGTATATGTCCTGCTCAGGTGCTTGCATCTTTTGTTTCATATCAGTTATATTTGACATTTTGATTTTGATTTCCTGTTGATTCGTCGTAGAGACAGAGTCCTTGTAATTAGGAAATTTTGCCGTTGCAAGATGGCTCTTCAATATATTTTGAGGGTCATATTTGTTATTCAGAATATTACATTTTTCTAGGATGTCAGGGAAAGTGCAATTATTGAAATAATAACATGGGGTGGAATGTTTCTTGGTGAAAATTTCTGATGATTTCTCGAGTATGCGCCAAGAGAATATTTCTAGGTAAAAATTTATGATGATTTCTTGATCATGCTCCAAAAGGATATTTGTCAAGGCGACAAGACAAGATCATCTGTATTGAAATTTCAGAATTATCATTATGGAACTTGTTTTTCTTAATACAAGACAGGTATAGCAGTTGCCATAACTGGTGCTTGAGGCACTCAACATAAATAAGCAATAATTAAGCATACTGTGTTGCTGAAACATGAAAATCGTACTTTGTAGTCTTGTCTTTGAAGAAGCTCTTGAGTATTCAGGTTCTAGCAGGTCTCACAATGTGGAGTTTACTGATCCTTTTCATCTTTTTCTTGTTTCATGTAAAAATTATTTCTCATGACATTTGTTCCATTCTCCAGAAGGTTTCTGAGCCTATATTTATGATTATTTTATCTATTAAGATCTTTTAACTTACTGAGTTGGAAAAAAGGTCCTTTAGGACCTTGAGCGATTGATGATTGTACAATTGAAGGCAATTTTCTTGATCCATTTATGTTCTCTTTCGGATGTTTTTTCTAGAGGCATGAAAACCTGAAAAGCATAGATTAAATAGAGGAGAAGAGTTGCTATTTTTGACTCTCTCTTCTATTTACAGTGACATCTGACTCAATTGTTGCTATGTTACAGAGACTTGATGTTTCGAAGTGTCAGAACGTTAGCTGCACCGGAATAATTTCGCTTGCAAGTGGTTCCTCAGACTTGCGTCAACTTACTCTTGCCTATTGTATACCAGTAATTATCTGACTAAGATTTGTTGAATATTTTGACTTCATCAGTTGTCAAGTATTGAAGTTCATAAACGTAATTCTCGAAGTGATCCATTGTTTAATATTTTTGTGTGTTATGTACTACAGGTTTCTGACGCTCTTCTTAAGAGCTTCCAAAACCTGGATAGACTACAAACGATCAAATTTGATGGTTGTGTAATTTCTCCCAGAGCGTTGGAGTCAGTTGGGAAAAGCTATTGCATGTCTTTGAGGGAATTAAGCTTAAGCAAGTGTATTGGAGTTACAGATGAAGGATTGACTGCACTTGTGGCATGCTGTAGAGAGCTGAACAAGTTAGATCTCACTTGCTGCCGCAATCTAACTGATGTTTCTCTCTCGGCCATTGCAACATCATGCAGATATCTTTCATCTCTTAAGATGGAATCCTGCAGCTTGGTCACAGAAACAAGTTTGACTATGTTAGGAGAGGGCTGTCCTTTCCTGGAGGAGCTTGACCTCACCGACTGTAGCATAAACAATACAGGTTCCATACATTGTTTAGATATGAAGAGAATTTTGATAGTAATGATGTTAGTAGTATTGTTCCAATTTTGGAGATTGTTTTATTGTATTCTATGCTTCTTGTATTTATCCTGTCCGTTCATGCAGGATTGAAATCCCTTTCCAAGTGTTCAGAATTGATAACGTTGAAGCTAGGATTCTGCCCAAATATATCCAATGAAGGAATTGCCCATATAGGAGCCCGTTGCTTACATCTCCAAGAACTTGATTTGTACAGGTACACGTCATTATTCAAGTGAACCCACCATTTTATTAGAAAGGTTATTTTAAAATCTGTTTATCAAAATGATGTTTTCTGCACTTTTCATTTAAAGATGTTTGCAGTTTACTGATTGGAACTGTATATCCAGATCTGTAGGAGTCGGGGATGTTGGATTAGCAGCAATTGCTAATGGTTGCCCAAGGTTAAAGAGTATTAATATTTCTTATTGCATACATGTCACTGACAATGGTCTGACATCTCTCGCTCAATTGCAAAAACTTCACCAGCTTGAAATCCGAGGTTGTTCTGGGATTTCCTCTGCTGGTCTTTCTGCAATCGCTTTAGGATGTAAGCGTATCGTTGAATTGGATATCAAAAGGTGCTATGGTGTTGACGATGTTGGAATATTGGCTGTAGCCAGGTCATGTCAAAATCTGCGACAGGTAAGACATTTTAGAATCAGGGAGGTTTAAATTTCCATTCATCCTCCCCTGTATATCTGTTGAAAGATAAAAATTTAACATTAAAATCCATGGTATTTGTGCAGATGAATGTCTCATATTGCTCAATCTCAGATGTTGGGTTGTTAGCATTGACAAGTCTTAGATGCTTACAGAACATAAAGCTAGTTTATTTGAGGAATGTAACCATCAATGGTTTCATGTCTGCTCTGCTGGCTTGCAAGAGTTTGAAGAAACTCAAGCTTATTCAATCCTTAAAGTACAATTTACCACGAGTTCTGATTGAGATGTTGGAAGCCCGTGGGTGCAATATTCGATGGATGGACAAGCCTTTTGTGATATAAGATGCTCATCTCAAATAAGTGTTTGTACTTTATCTGTTTTCGGAATTGTAATATATATCTCAGAGTTCCTTTTAGGGGTAGTGTTTGTCCAAATTTAAACAAAGAAAATTTAGGTAATGATGAATTTCTGTTTAAAACTAATGAATCTGTGGGTTTAATGTAGTGAGAATTATCTCATATGTCTATCTTCTGAAAGATGGAATTAGCACCTATGGTATCATAGGTATACATTGTATCTGGAAGAGCTTTGTGTTTATTCTGAATGGTATCTTCTTTATTTTTATTTTTAGGCTTTGTTTTCATTTGTGCAATAAGTACTTTTTATTCATGGATGATCAACGCTGACTTTTATAATCTTCTTTGAAGTTTGCAAACATCTTTCTATGCAATTTCTAAAATGCAAACTACATTGTTTTCAGTACTTCATTTTTTTAGGAAAATGTAATATATTTATATCTGATTTTTAGCAATACGGTTTGTTCTACTCTTAACACCAATATACTAATTGGGTGTTTGGGTTGGTCACTCTTAACACCAATATACCAATTAAGTGTTTGGCTTGGTCGTGACCTTAAAATTAGATAATAATAATAATACATATTGTGTAATCATGAATTTTTGTTTAAATAATTCATGGGGTTTAATTTAGTGATAGAATTATCTCATACGGTCCATCTTCTGAGAAATGAAATGGGCACCTATGGTATCATAGGTACTGAAGAATTTTGCGTTTATTCTGAATGGTATCCCTTTTATTTATATGTACCCTTGTTTCTTTTGCTTTGATTTTGTGCTGTATGTTATTTTTATTCACAGATGGTTGACGCTGACTTTTCAAATGTTCTCTGAAGTCTGCAAGCATCTTTCTCTGCTGTTTCTAAAATGTAGATTACATAGTTTTTAGAATATTTTAGCTTCAATTCAAGATTTTGCAGGGGCTAGTATTTGTATTTATATAGTCTCTAATTTGGTGAAGCCAGCAATGTTTTTGTTTGCAGCGAGATCCAAGCACTCATTATTTTGAGCTGCTAATTGGTCTCTACAATAGTCTGCTTCGACTATGTTTGGTTCTGTTTTGTGTTACATTTTTCAGCGAATGTTTTCTCTCATTCCCTCCTCAGCTCAACTCCTAGGCAGAAATGCATGGCCTGTTTTAATATCAAATTAAAAAACCTAAGTAGCTCTATGAGATACGTAATGAAATAGCACAAGATACCTTTATCTTATTGGAAATGTCGGTCTCTGGGATGCTTTTGAGGGGCACATTAATGAAAAGAAGAAATTGATCAGAAAATTTTGTTAGAAGATTCTAGTAGGATTAAACTTGTTAGGAGCCATGAAATTGTTATTTTGATGATGTTTGTTAATGCATATCTCAAAGCCAAATTCATAGAACTTGGAATAATTTTTTTTTATCGTGGACTCTGTAATTGAGCCTTGTGATTGGAGAGGGTACGAAACTCTTGGATCTGTCTTACAATTTGGTTGGCTTGCTTTTGCTAAAACCTGTTAGCAAGGGGTATTTATTCTTCCAATGCCACCAAGGTTTGCCTTTGATCTCATCTACATAGAAGATTGCATTAGCTCAGTGACCACCTTTAACAACATCATCACCACAGAACTACACCATCATCGCAGAACTGCCGAAAATGATAACGGGTGAACCTATGCAAGAAAATCAATGTAACAGATTTTTAAGACAAACAGAAAGCAAACAATGGAACACATACACAGTGCACAAGAGTGTAAACTTTTTATGGAAAAATTGACAAACTCAGAGCCACACCTCTTTCTCGTTGTATGAACAGAATAGTACACTACGATATTTAAGTATTTAACAGTGTCACTGAACCATAATGTGACCATGGGCTGAAATCATGAATGGAAAAGCATCAAAGCATATTGAACAAGAACTTGTGTTGCCAATTTTTCCAAAGGATTTTTCCCAACCATATGTTACCATGGGAAGCAAGCTCGTAGAGTTTTGAACTTGGATTGTCACTGCAAGTGGTCCATCTTGGTGTTGCACTGCAGCCCGAGGAAACCTATAACCCCAACTTATATTATCTATTTTTTGTTAAACTAAAAGGTGTCAACTTGGAAATTCAAAATTTTTAGGCAAATAAAAATTTGGTGAAAACTTTAGAGTCTTTCAAGCAAATGGTGGTGGTTTGGATGAAAAACGGGCTGTTCGTAGTGGAATTGAAGATTGCATAGGTTCTAGTTGCTTTGGTTCCCTGAAGTGTAAGCTACTAGAATCATCAAAGGAGTATCAAGAAAGGTCAAGACATCAAAGAGGACATTGTACCATCAAGAAGTGATACTCAAGGGTCGAGCTCAAGGAAATCATCAAGAAGGACTAACCCTTTTATCATATTAAAGGAAGAACATATAAGACCTCAAAACCCTATCTCATCCAAAGTAGAGTTCCACACTTGAAGCATTCTTCGGAAGGTCACACATTTTACAATCATCATCTCAATGAGAAAAAAATCTCAAGGAACCCCCCTCCACTCAAAGAAATCAGGACCACACATTGAAGCATCTTGAAGTCTCTACATCAAAGAAGAAGCATTGCCATCATCATCCAAAAGAATCAAGGTGATCTCCCTCTCTTTGAAGAAAGGATCACATCAAAATCATATTTGAAGGACATTTCACGAAGAAGCATTGTCGTCTTCAAGGAAGCAAACATCATCATCAAAATAAAAAAGAAATCAAGTTGAAGATATTACTATCAAGAAGCATCTTCACTTGACAAGTACCTCTATATTTATGTATGAATCTGCTATCAAAATAACTTCATTTTGCAAGGAGAACAAGAAGTTGGTTAAGTCATCAAATTTCCTTGCATGGAAGAAGAGGACAGATTTGATCCTCACAGAAAATGAAGTCGTTGGACATGTTAAGTGTTCAATCACTGAACCACCAAAAGAGGAAGCTCAAGCTCTAGCAAAGTATATGAAGGGAGAGATAAGAGCTCAAAGAATCCTTATAGAATCAATCAAGGACTCTCTCATCCCCTATGTAGTGAAATTGGAGAAGTCAAAAGACATTTATGATACTCTGGTAGAATTGTTCTCCATAAGCACTGCAGGAGAAGTGATATCTTTGAGAACTTAGCTCTATAAGATGAAGGTATCAAAGGAAGAAGGGATCACCTCATATCTTATGAGAGTGTCACAAATACGAGACCAATTGTAAGAGTTGGGGGGAATAATGTCCGAAAAAGAGATGACCACTGTGGTCCTCAATGTACTACTTGATGAATGGGGAAACTTTGTATCAAGCATGTGTGGTAAAATGGAAGACACCCCATTCAGTGAACTCTGGTCACTGTGTAAGATTGAAGAAACCAGGTTAAAGGTAAAAAGCAA
This sequence comes from Pinus albicaulis, assembly GCA_034641835.2. Classification (NCBI taxonomy): domain Eukaryota; kingdom Viridiplantae; phylum Streptophyta; class Pinopsida; order Pinales; family Pinaceae; genus Pinus; species Pinus albicaulis. Next base: position 488,148,522 of record CM076573.1, read on the forward strand.
CGTAGGATCAAGTGAACGAGTTAAAACATTTGTTGCCATGGCTAGGAGAAAAGGAAAGTTTGGGAAGCTTGCTCCTCAGAAAAAGAAGAAGATCGATATGACAAAGATCCAATGTTATGGATGTCAAGAACATGGGCATTTCAAGAGACATTTTCTGAAACTCAAGAAAGACAAGAAGAAAATAAAAGAAAGAATTAAAGCCCATATCAACGAAGAAGTAGAAGAACCTGATGAGAAGAATTCCAAGAAGGGAGGGATAGACCTTCACTATTAAGGTCTCTCAGGTACATATCAAGGAGAAGTAGGAGGTGAAAAGACCTCTACCATGGTCAAAGATTGCTATCAGGATAAGCAGCATTGCAATTATGATAGGATGCATCATGAAGATGACATCATATTAGAAGCATAGGATTGAAGCAAGAGCTCATGACATCATTATAGAAGCTTTAAAGATAGCTAAAGTTGAAGTCTACATGATTATAGCAAACTACCAATCACAACATGGAGTTTGGACCTAGTTGTCCAATTTTAACAAAAAGGAAGTAGCCCTTGGTGGCCTCGGTGAAAGCATAAGTAATATGCATGAAGCAAGTCATCTAGCATGGTAAAAAGAAATCAACATACATCATCATCATTAGGAAGAAGCATTTGTAGAATGAGGATAATTAAGATCCTCCTTTGGAATCTTCATTAGAAGGTTCACCTCTCTTGGAAGAAGCAAGTGTCTCGTTGAGAATTCCACCTTGCATGGGATTCATTATTTGAAAAGATGATGGTATGGTGACGAAGGAATGCAACATGGTTGAAGAACTTTCAAGCAAATAAAGTAAGTTGCCGAAGAAAGTATAGATGACCAAAAAGAGAAAAGAGGCATGCATATGTTTGATAGATTAAGTGATGTCATCATAAGTTGCAGATAGCATGGGTGAATGCTCTACCTCATGAGCGTGATCGAAGAAAAAGGATCTGTTCCTTTAGAAAGATGCATGAAGGCATGGTTCACATGTTGACAAGATGAAATCAACATAATATGTCCTCATATGGAATATGAGATGGTTGACAAAGATAAAATAACTATGGATGGAAGTTCGTGGGGAGAAATATGTGAATAAAGAAAGAAGATGCCATGAAAGATGCAACTATAGTCATGTAAGAAGAGATAAGAAATCTGTTCAATGACTAGAATAATTGGCTATGATCTCTCCATAAAGAAGGTATGAAGACCTCGATACGGTCAGTAAAGGAAGGAGAACCTTGACATTGAAAGTCTTGGAGATGTGTTTATGAATGTACAGGATGTTAATGTTGCAAGCAGTGGATGTCATGATGAAAGGCCATCATAAAAATGTAATTTTGATTGATGTTCATTTTGATTTTTGAACAACATATGGTTGGGATTGAAATAGGGTTACCGAAAGAGAGTTGTAGATGTCACCTAAAACCAAGAATGGATGGAAGATTTTGAAAGTAACATGACTTGGAAAAGGTAGTTGGATGAATAAAAGGCAGATGTGGACTAGAAGATCACTTTCTGATGAAAAGAAGGATGACATGACTAATATGATTCATGAAGGAAAGTGATGGATGGTCGATGCCCTACAAAGAAAACCTAGATGATGAAGGCTCCATAAGGATGAAGATGAAATTCATGACATCAAAAGGAGGAGGTCTACAATCAGCTGATAGTATCATGATCTCCTCCAAAGAACTGATAGTTGTTGTTGGTAACAAGTCCCTAAATAAGAGGGAGCTTAGACAGTCCCTGGATAAGAGGGATCTTGGGTATATTCCTTTTATAGGAATGAGTACATCTTCCCCATTTGAGAGGGAGATATAAACACATCATTCTTGGCTTCATATTGTGAATAAAGAATGGAGGATTAGGTAAGCATATGAGATTGATTTTGATACTCTTTGAGAATGAGGTAGGGCATTCCATATAAGAGTAGTCGAAGAGGAAATTCCTTGAGGATGTGTTATTCCAAGATAGGAATTGTCCTAAAAGGACATACCCTATGAACACCCAGGTGTGGTATGTGCCTTGAGAGACAATGATGATGGTGTTTGTCAGTCATTGGTCTCATCAGCAATGTGCACTAATCTTGTGGAGAGATAGAGTTGTTAGTCAAGGCCTTTCTACGTGACAATGTTGGTTGGTATCATGAGATGCTCTGGTATAAGTCGATAAGATAACTTATGAGATGGCTTACCAATCTGACTCTTCTTATGAGAAATCTCCAGTTTGAGAATGTCCATGTACCTTGTATGGATTTTGAGTACCTCTTTAGTTAAGAGGGAGTGTTGAAATATGTAACTAGGTGCAATCTTCATAATGACATAAGTAATCATGATCTTATGTATTTTATGTAAAGAGAAAAATAAAATTATTATTGTTATTTTTGAGACATGGGTTTCATGCTCAAGGAAAATTTATTTTTAGGTCTAAGCACCCATTGAGTGCTTTTTGTTGAAAAGTGTAACTAGGATCGGTCTTCATATTGACTATGTAATTATGAATTTATGTAAAGAAGAAAACATAGATAATAAAATGTATTTTTATTGTACTTGCTTCATGGGTTTCATGAGCAAGTCAAAGTATGCTAGCCTACATACTTGGTGTAGGGTCGGACTAAAAGCAATTCAAAGAATTGTATATATAAAGTGACCCAAGGCTCATTTGATACCACCAACCAATGCAGATTTCTTTGAATAATATAGCGGATTTCAGAGAGGATTTAGTGCGGGTTAATAGACAGAAAATTGCGTGATAAAGTTTGGGATAAGTGTGGGCTAAAGGATAGAATGAGAATGTAGATCTCTCTGAAGAAGTTACCGGTGTTAAATACGGATTTAAGGTCAGCAAGATAGCGGATGCATTATTTATCTATGCGTATATCAAGAAGGACCTAAGTCCAGACATATCTGCGAATGCAACAGTATAACAAGGTCTGGGTTAAATGTGAGTTAATGCAGAGGACGCGGATCTGTTTTGTAAGGCATTCTGAAGCATAAGAAGTGTGGATCAGTATAAGGAACCAACGGTCAAGTTTGAACCTAGTGTGGACTTCAGTTCAGTGTAACAGTGCAGATTAAGGATTGAAAAGTATGTGGATATCACAATGTGAAAATAAGAGAATAAAAGGAAGGTAAATCAGAGATTTACCTTCCTACCTTCAGTACACAAAAAGAAATATATCCCAAGTGAACATGAAACAAGAAGTATGTTGATAACCGAAGACTAATCAAGGAAGAAATAATTAGAGACCGAGTTCTCTAGTGGTGATGCAGGTCAGTGCAAGTTGGTGCAGGAGAGAAAGATCAGCGTTGTGAAGCATACAAAGAAGCATTGACAAGGTCTTGGAGACATTCCTAGGTCAAGGGTTTGAGTCTTGGTCATGGTACTTGTCATTTGAAGATCCATAAGAATAATTCCTTACGGGTTTTCCTCTCCAAGAGGGAGAGGTTTTTCCCTAGAGCTTACGGGTTTTCCTCTCCAAGAGGGAGAGGTTTTTCCCTGGCTCTAGGAGCCTAATTTTGTGTCTCGTGTATTTTAATAATTGACTTGATGAAAGACTAAATAAGCTAAAGAAGAGAAAACATAAGTAACTAAAGTAAGCTCACAAGTAATTATCAAGAAGAGATTTTGAATTAATCACCAACCCTCTAAATTCTCAACATGGTATCAGAGCTAAGTTGTTGAACATAGGGCTACTTGTGAAGAAGACACTGTAGGAAGCGAAGATCAAAGTTTGCGTTGAAAAGTCAAATCAGTTTACCAGGAAATTTGTCAAGCTATCTCATTCAAAGGATCAACTCATTCAAGAAAATAATCTTTGCCATCAAAGATTTACATTCAAGACATTGTTGGAAGAAATATCATCTTTTGTAGACATCCTTCATCATCAAGGACGTTGCAAGTCACTCTACTCAAGTAAGTATCTATGACCCTATTTAAATCTATCAAAATGACTTATTGTAAAGAGAGCAACAAATTGGTTGGGTCATCAAACTTTAGTGATTGGAAGAAGAGGACAAATTTGAATAAAATTGAATACGAAGTTATGGATTACATTGAAGGATCTATAATTCAACCCTCAAAAGAAGATTCTCCAGCTCATACCAAGTACATGAAGGGAGAAATCAGAGCCCAAAGGATTCTCATAGAATCCATTAAGGACTCACTCATTCCATATGTATCAAAACTATGAGAAATTGGCGAAGCTATTCTCTGAGTACTGCAGGAGAAACAATCTCTCTGAGACAAGAACTATACAAAATGAAATTGTCAAGAGAATAAGGAATCACTTCATACTTTATGAGGATTTCTGAAATAAGAGACCAACTGCAAAAATTGGGAGAAGTAATGTCTAACACTGAGATGACTACAGTGGCACTGAATTCTCTACCTGAAGAATGGGGCAACTTCACTTCAAGTTTATACGGGAAGAAAGTAGCCACACCATTCCATGATTTATGTTCTCTATGTAAAATGGAGGAAACAAGATTGAAAGCCAAAGCTGATACATGATCAAGTGAAGGGAATCAAGCCTTTGCAGCGATATCTAGGAAGAAAGGAAGATTCAGAAAATTTTGTCCTCAGAATAAAAGAAGAAATATGGACAAAGTAAGATGTTTTGGATGTAATGAACTTGGGCATTATAAAAGAGATTGTCCTACATCTGGAAAGGACAAGAGGAAAAATGAAGAAGCCCATGCCACAGATATGAGGGAAGAACCCGATGCAAAGAAATCTAAGAAAGAAGAAGCGAGGTATCTCTATTATGATTGAGATCATATTTTTCTTTAAGTGATTTCTATTGATAGAAAGCAATGTATGTTAATAACATCATGATAGAAGCATGGTAGGAGCTCTTGATGAATCAGCTCCTGGAAAACCTCACTTATAAAAATACTGATGGAAGGCAGTCATCAAGATGAAGGGCCATCCTAGAAATTGGTTCTGACATTTATCTAATGGAGTTCTCTATGAATTCACTGATTAGAGAAAGTAGAATGGTTTCATAAAAAAATCTATGCTACAAAATTCTGGCATGTGATGACATATTGATGAACCAGGTCAATGGAATGAAATTCCTCATTCTAGTAAAACTGCTATAGGATGACACAGAGAAAAAAAAAAGTATGAGGTACATATATATTTATATGCTGACACTGGATGCTGTGAAGTCATGTCATATGGTTGCAGGTAATGGACTCATATATTTATAAGTATGATCTATGGAGGGGGATCTCTCACAGTGCATTGCTAGATGAAATCAACATAATATATCCTTATATGGAATATGAGGTGGTTGTATATGAACAAGGAACTGGAAATTGTAAGTTCCTAGGAATGAAGATGCGCAGAAGGGAAGAGATCATGAAGTGAAACCATGTCAAGATGTAGTTATCATCTGGAAGCCAAGAAGATGTGATTGGAATATCTCTTAGAGGATATGTAGACTCTGATAGAAGTCTGGTAAAGAAGAAGACCCTTGAAAAGACATATCATGAGGAGATGTGTCAATCTGAATAGAGGATGTCGATGCCTATAGGAAGATGTCATGGTGAAAGATCATCACTGAGGTAACTTTTGTTTTTAAAAGTTCATACGTATATCTTTATCTGGATGAATTTGTGCAGGGCTGCTAATCATGTGAAAGGATGTAAGATCCTTGGAGATGATTCGAAAGAAAGCAGCATGGCATAAAAGGTGGACTAGATAAGAAAGATAGATGAATCACTTTCTATTAGATGACATGACTCATGAATGAAAATGATGGATGATCAGTGCCCTATGGAGCTAAAGTTGAAGATTCCTCAATATCGAAATCCATGACATCGAGGGGAGGAATTATTCATGAGCAGTTGGGTGTCTCACCATTGTTGTTGCAAGTCCCTGATTGAGAGGGAGTCTGGTGATAAGTTTCTTACATGGAAGAAACTTGGTAATTCCTAAGAATAAGCTTAGGTACATTCCTTATACAGGAATGAGTACATTCCCTTGTGGAATAAGTCCTCCTTGACTGAGAGGGAGAGATAGACACATCATTCTGGTCTTCACTTGGGAAGACAGAATGGAGGATTGGGTAATCATCTGGCATTTGATACTTTTTTAGAATGTGTTAGGGAATTCAAGATAAGAGTAGTCGGGGACCGATATTCTTTGAGGGCTAGCTATCCAAGAGAAGAATAGTCCAAGAAGGTCATTCTTTGGAAACACCCAGGTGGAGTATGTAACTTGGAGAGACAATGACTATGGTGTCTATAAGTTATGTGTCTAGCTAGCATTGTAGCCCATTGTCTCATTGAGAGATGGGGTTGTTAGTCAAGGCCTTGCACTAGGACAATGCTGGTTGATATGATGCTATACAGATGTGATTACCAATCCGATTCTTCTTATGAGATTCTTCAGTTTGAAAGTGACCATGTATATGTATGAATACCTCCCTAGTTAAGAGGGAGCGTTGAAAAGTGTAACTAGGATCTGTCTTCATATTGCCTATGTAATTATGAATTTTTTTAAAGAAGAAGACAAAGATAATAAAATGTATTTTTATTGTACTTTCTTCCTGGGTTTCATGATCAAGTCAAACTATGTCATCCTACATACTTGGTGTAGGGCCGGCCTAAAAGCAAGTCAAAGCATTGTATATATGGCTCATTTGATACCACCAACCAATGCAGATTTCTTGATATCAGATTTTAGAGAGGATTTAGTGCGGGTTAATAGACAAAAAATTGCATGATAAAGTTTGGGATAAGTGTGGGCTAAAGGACAGAATGAAAATGCATATCTCTCTGAAGAAGTTACAGGTGTTAAATACAGATTTGAGGTCAGCAAGATATAGGATGAATTAGTAATCTATGTGGATATCAAGAAGGACCTAAGTCCAGACATATCTGTGACTGCAACAGTATAACAAGGTCTGGGTTAAATGTGAGTTAATGCAGAGGATGCAGATATGTTTTGTAAGGAATTCTGAAGCATAAGAAGTGTGGATCAGTATAAGGAACCAATGGTCAAGTTTGAACCTAGTGTGGACTCCAGTTCAGTGTAACAATGCGGATTAAGGATTGAAAAGTATGTGGATATCACAATGTGAAAATAAGAGAAACTTCCTACCTTCAGTACAAAAAAACAATAACAAGAAGAATTATGTTGATAACCGAAGACTAAACCAAGGAAGAAATAATTAGAGATTGAGTTCTCTAGTGGTGATGCAGGTCAGTGCAAGTTGGTGCATGAGATATGGATCAGCATAATTTTTGAAGCATACAAAGAAGCATTGACAAGGTCTTGGAGACATTCCTAGGTCAAGGGTCTAAGTCTTGGTCATGGTACTTGACATTTGAAGATCCATAAGAATAATTCCTTACGGGTTTTCCTCTCCAAGAAGGAGAGGTTTTTCCCTGGCTCTAGGAGCCTAATTTTGTGTCTCGTGTATTTTGATAATTGACTTGATGAAGACTAAATAAGCTAAATAAGAGAATACATAAGTAACTCAAGTAAGCTCACAAGTAATTATCAAGAAGAGAATTTGAATTAATCACCAGCACTCTAAATTCTCAACACTTATAGGGCTTGTCATTGAGACTAAAAGTCAATTGAGTCATTGTCATGTATGGAAGACCCTTTTGGGCATGTTACATATTGTAAAGAAAATTTACTTGAGTAAAAAATAGAGTTAAAGACCCTCCAAGACCTTGTCAAACTAGTAGCAACAAGTCGACCTACATAAAGAAGCAAGTCGGCCTCAAGAAAGGATATTTGACACCTTGTGAAGCCTATATATAAGAGACTTATACCTCACTTGAAGGGCACTCACTCACCACAAGAAAATTGATCAAGGAAAATAAGGAGAGCGAAGAAGAGGAAGACTAAAAGAACAAAATTTTGAATATTGTTTTGGGCTATCACACGTGTGAAAAATTAGGGAAACCTTACTACAACAAATTGAAGTGCAGGAAAGTTGTTGGACAAGTCGAAGTGTTAGAAAGTTGTTGGTAAAGTCGAAGTGTTGGAAATTTGTTGGGCAAGTCGAAGTGCTAGAAAGTTGTTGGGAAAGTCAAAGTGTTGGAAAGTTGATGGAAATTTGTTGGGTCGAAGTGTAGGAAAGTTGTTGGGCAAGTTGAGGTGCGAGAAAGTTGTTGGGAAAGTCAAAGTGTTGGAAAGTGGCAAGTTGCTTGGGGTCGAAGTTGTTCGAAGCTGCTAGGTCAAAGTAGCTAGAAGAAATTCCATTAAGACGAAATTTTTACTTGGTCTTGGAAGGGTCTTGGTCAAGGGTCATAGGTCTTGGAATTCGTCAATTGAAGTCCTATAAGAAGAGAAGTGTTCTTATGGTTTTTCCTCTCAAGTGGAGAGGTTTTGGCCCTAGTTGATCGCCTATATCTTGTGTCCTCTTGTCTCATTGTTCTTTATTTTTTGGTAGTTGTTTAATGATAAAAACACTAATTATAATCAAGTGAAAGAAGAAGCTAATCAAGTTAATTAAAATACATCACAAGAAATTATCAAAGTAGGAGAAATCATCTAATCCGTTACCCCTATATTTATCAACAAAGTTACAACTCAAGGCCCTTGTTCTCTTTGTAGCATATCTGTAAAACATATTTTTATGAGATGAAAATGTGCTAGATGAATTATAATTCCCTAATGATAAGAACATGACCAAACTTAGCAAGAATAATAATAATATTAATATTGGAGTTAGCAAGAAAAATAACACAAATAGTGGAGTTCCTCCACATATGTGTTTTTTTTTTGTTTTCCGTCATATTGGATGGAATCCCTTATAGATATACCAAATATAAACTCTAAATTCTTAGGAAGTTTTTGGAATGGCTCTACAACCATAGATCTACAATTTAGGCATGGGTAAAAAATACCTAATTATAGTGGGCATTTTTTATCATTACAAGTTTGGCTATATATATATATATATATATATATAGAGAGAGAGAGAGAGAGAGAGAGAAAGAGAGAGAGAGATTATATTATAAGTACAATATTGTTACAAATACTCAACAAGCATTGATAAATAATTTGAAAGCTTGATCTGAGCTTGCAGGCCAAGATCCTTCCCAAATATATGAAGTTTTGCACCAATGGAAAAGTATATGCTATAATGCTAAATATGAACTAGAGGATAACAAGGATAAACAATGTTCCAAGTCAAAGCTTCAACGTGGCAAATCATTCGTTCTTTAGATAATAAATGTTAAAGAGTAAAAGGAAATCTCTAGTGAATGAATTTATGTTCATATTTATCCAATGTAATATGCAATATGGAAATAAAAGCCATACAGAGTTCTAGTTGTAAATCATCAAAGAAAAAGAATTTGTAAAAAGAGAGAATGATCGCAACCCAAGTTGAGATTAAGAGTCACTAGCAATGATGGGCTCCTCTAAGTGGTCATATTTATACTCATTTTGTAGGCCTTTAAAAGTGGTCTAAATCTAGTGAATGTTCTTAATTTTATAAATATCTTATTTAATATCAATTAGGATATCATTTCCATTCAATGTCTTGTTGCTATGACCAACATCTCCATTTTTAGCCTCCCCAAATTCCATAACCATGAACTCTTTGAAGGCTCAAAAGAGGGTTGACATACTAGTGAAAAGGGTTTGTCTATCTCTAGTATGCCATGGCTCCAAGATGGGTGCATTAGAGAGGTGGTCATCATCCTTCACCCTATGAGTGTTCATTTGGGTCCAAATGTCACTCTTTGAAACTTGCTCATCAATATGGTTAGGGAATTTTGAAATGAACCTATCCTTGTTACTTAAACCAAAGCGTTTGATTTGACAAGGAGGGGAGGAGCCGCTGATTTACCTTTTAGGCCATTTGAGTGTTTTTGTTAGTCCTCATTGTAGGGACACTGAGTAGGAAGTAGTATGTTCCTTAATCAACTTCGAGGGAGGGGGAGGAACCATTGATTTACCTTTTAGGCCATTTGAGTGTTGTTGGTATTCCTCATTTTAGAGACATTGAGTAGGAAGTAGTCTATTCCTTAATCAACTTCAATTTCTCTTAGGACTAGGACTATCAATCCTTTGTTCCTCTTTTACCTTGTCCTTATCTTTCTCCTCTCACCCTTTTGGAGAAATAAGTATTCAACCTCATAATATCCACTAACAAAAGAAGTTACTCTCCCTCACTAGTGTTATCAAGTTTAATCTTTATTAGATAATAGATGAACACAAGGTTGTGCAGATAAAGAGTTGGATTCCTCATCTAAAAGAGAGCAAATACTCCTACACAACCCTTCAAAATCCCTCAAATCCACCTCCAATAATTATTTTTCTTCATACAAATCCTTTATCATTATTGAAGGTTTCACATCAACTCCAGATCATGTCATATAATAAAAAAGATTAAATGTGAGACAAAACCTCTCAATGCCCTTTTGTCTATCCCATCCCCCATGTGCCTACAATGTTGCATTCATGCAACAGATGGTATCTTGGTGTAATATTCCCAAATGGGGAAAGTAGGAATATAGTGCATAAAATGAAAGCAGCAACAAATATTTAACACATGAAACCATTCAGAGACCAATGTGGAGTCATAACATTATGTATTAGAGCAGCAAATCAATACAAAATAGTGAGGCATAAATCATATACAATGAGGAAACAAGCCACTCATAAGAAATTACTACCAAATATGAGTTGTTGTTACAATACAAAATGTCGGAGAGCAACTACAGCGCAGTCATATTAAGCATAAATACAGTTGCAAATGATACAATGGTATAAAAACACTGATATAGGCCCAAATAGATTCTAGACATACAGATCTGGGCACTAGATCAGCTTTCCAAGACAACCCAAGAGGTTTTCCGGAAAATGCACACAATGTGCCAATGTAAGTTGCAGCCCTAGGGATGAAAGTATGCCGCAATAAAAAAAAATGAGAAGATATGGCTAAAGCTGTTGTAGAAACCTACAACTCTCCTCAAATAGATCCTCTGGATGAAATAATGGCTCCTCCACTAAAGATATCACCTCCCAAAACAACCACTACAACCACCCCTGCAACTCCTCCCTAAAATAACGCAGATCTGGGCTGAAACTACGCTGTAGGGAATAAATACTCCTTAGCTTGATTCTAAATGTGTCAATAAAGCTCAAGGGGCTTCTTTACAGACCTTCCAATGTATGGAAACCTTCCTCCACTGCAAAAATAGCTTTGAAGTCACCCAATATAATTCTCCATAACAGAGCGCTGATAGATCGGTCCATTGGGTAGCGGCGCACCTGGGGTCAGATCAATCGGGTGCTTGACCTGGCAGTGCAGAGGAACCCCTGTGGGTGAGGTGAAGATGTCCCCGTACTCCTCCACGACCTTATCCATTTGTTGTTGTCGTGCAGAGGGGCCCTGTCTGGAGGTCGTGGCCACGGTCTTCTTCTTGCCCTGGGGGCGGATCATCAGGAAAACGAATTTCCTGGTTTGGGAAATGAGCTTACTGCATTGTTTTGCAGTAACCAAAGAGATAGCCGCAGGAGGTGGTACCTCTGGTATCCTGTACAACTTATTTCCCAAAGTAACAATAACAACACGAGGTCGAGACTCATACACAACATGACACTTCCACAAGTATGGTTGTCCTAATAATACATCAGAAACATCAATAGGAGCAACATCACATAATACCTCATCCGTGAAGGGCTTGATGCTATAGGGAAGGCGACACTGCTGGCTGACGCGGAGATCTCGTCCTTGGTGAAGCCACCCGATGGTGTATGGATGTGGGTGAGCCGTGGTCGGCAAGCCCAACCGCTTCACGGCGTCTGCTGAAATGAGGTTCTTTTGGCTCCCATTGTCGACAATGAACTGTACAGGGGAGCCCTTTACCCACATCTGGGAGTGGAAGAGACGTTCCTCCTCCTCTGGATCTTCCGGTTCCTCCTTCTGGACCTTTGTAGTGGCAACGGTGGCGTTGGGCTCCGCATCAATAATCTGTTTCCCTTTTTCATTCCCCTTTTCAGGTTCTGATTCGGAGTCGGATTATGCATCTGACTCAGAAGCCCTCATCTCGGCCACTAGCGACTGCTTGGCCCGACACTCACTTGTGTTGTGAGTGGAGCTCTTATGGAACTCACACCACTTTCCCGTGTCCTTCTTTGGCTTTGCGGTCTTGTTATTTTCTTGTGGCTTTGACGGGTTGTCTTTAGCCGCCATGCCTTGGCTATGTCCTTTGTTTTGCGGTTTGGAAGCACCTTTCCCTTGCTTTTGATTCGCAGATCCAAAGTCTCGCTTCTTCTGTTTGAATTTCTGCTCAATCTTGGCAGCATACCGGTATGCCGTACCAAGCGAGGAGATGTCGAGGAACTCCATTTCCTCCTGAATGTATCTGTGCAGACAACTGCGATATTTTAGCACCAAATGTTTCTCTGAATCTTTGATACCCAACTTTGTGCGCAGGGTATGGAACAGATTCGTCAGCTCGTGCACATCTTGATCCCTTTGTTGTCGCAGCGTGGTCCATTGTATGTACTTGTCCTCATAGCTCCCCACGGGATAGTGCTGTTCCTTGACGGCGTCTCGGAAAGAATTCCAAGTTGGTACGGCCGAGAACAGAGAGGGTTCTGTCTGGTCCTTGTTCTCACAGTAGGTTTCCCACCAGTCCTTAACATGGGGGGTAGCTTTGAGGAGTGCAAAAATAATCTTCTCCCGGTCTGAAAAGTCATGAACGGAGAAATATCCTTCTAATAGATTCAACCATATATCTACGACATCTGCGTCTATTTGACCCTCAAATATGGTAATGTCAAAATTTACTTGTACCTCAAAAGGAGTCACAGCTCCAGAGTGGCTGCTGGATGCAGATGCACCGCCGGTGGGCAGCGGTTGAAGGATCTGAGGAAAGTTATCCATCATCGCGTTCCTTTGTTTTTTGAGGGCCTCCTCGAGCAATATTTTGATAGGATCTCCTGCTCCCTCATATTTCTTTTCGTCCCCCATGGGCGTCCGTCGAGGTTTGCAACGCTGATCTTGCAAAGGTTCCACCAGATCAAGCCCTAGCTCCTTATACCCCGACCTCGTTGGGGACATGCAAAGAAGGATCGAGAAAAAGCAGACCGCTCTGATACCACTGATCCAGATTTATGCAGGAACACAACAGAATAAACATATAACCATAAATACAGAGATGCAGCGGAAATAACACTTCATTTCATTAATATCAAAGAACTGAAATTTGCTTACAAGACGAGGAATGGAAATAAAACTAGCTAGGGCGGTAGTTATCTGCGAGAATAGATGTGGCACCTACGAGGGCCTACGGCGAGTTACAATGAGGCTCGAGGGCCTATTTATTATTGAGAAACAATGGAGAACCCTAAACATCCAAAAACCTAACCCTAGGAGATGAAGCGCCAAAGCCCCATTTGTGCGTTTGGGTAAATTGGTGTTTCAACTTCCCAGGGACGTAACTTTGGCATACTATCTCCGTTTGACGCACATGATACATCATTAGAAAGCTCTGTCCGAGGACTACAACTTTTGCCACAAATATCATTTTAAAACAGAATGATATTCTCTAGAGGCGCGATGCCCAGAAAACATCGTTTAGGGCCTCAAAACGGCTCCAGAAGTTCAGGACCCGAAAAACTGCTAAAAATAGTAAGTTATGCCGAAACTGAAAAACTAAAAGAGACAATGGTGTGGGCCCAAGTGGAATAGGCGGGTGGCCACCAATATCCACCTGGATCATTCCTCCCCCCTTAGGAAGCAATGGTCTCCATTGCGTTAAGTTCCTCCATGAGATGAGGAAATTTCTACTGAACTTGGTCCCTGGTGAACCACTTTCCTTGGTGCAGGAGTTGGCCAGCTTTGACAACCTGATACAGTTGGATCTTCTGTTGGTGAGTGTTCTTGATTTGCATGTCCATGATACAATCTGTGGTGGCCTGTTCCATGCAGTCTGGGTTTAACTCTGTTGGTGTGATTTGTTCTGCAATGTCTGAGGTGTCCAGTAGAGGTGGGAAGTAAGGACGAAGGCAATCCACATTGAAGACTGGGTGCAGACCAAGGAATGGAGGAATAATAAGCTCGAAGGCATTGTTCCCTACAGCCTTGGTGACAGTGTACGGCCCGTATCGGAGCAGGCAAAGCTTGCGGTGGGGTCCAGTGAGGCGCTCCTTCTGCAAATGTAGCCATACTTTGTCGCCCACCTAGAAGTTGTGTGGCACCCGGTGTTGATCATGGCGTTGCTTGTAATTCACATTGGCTCTGTCCAATATATCATGAACCTGTTGGCAGATGTGTTGAATACGCTCGATGAAGCTACTTGCTTTGTCAACTTCAGACTGGACATGAGCTGAATCGGCCTGAGCAGCTGCAAATGGCATGGCTACGTCAATGGGACATAGTGGCTGGAATCCCAAGCCCACATGAAAGGGTTTGTGTCCAATTGAACTGTGGAGAGCCCTGTTATAACTATGTTGTACATAGGGGAGGATCTTGTCCCATGTGTTTGGATGCTTTGAATTGTACATGCGCAGAATGTGTACAATCATTCTGTTGACAACCTATGTCTGGCCATCTGTTTGGGGATGGAAAGTTATGGACTTGGTGAGCTTTGTGTCCAACATTGACCAGAGGTTGGACCAAAATGTGCTGAGGAACCTGCTATTTTGATCTGATATGATAGATTGTGGGATCCCAAAGTGCACCCACACTCGTTCAAAGAAGAGTTTAGCAGTGGCTTCTGCTGTGATATTCTTCTTACAAGCTGCCATAATGGCCATCTTCGAGAATCTGTCAAAGACCACGAAAACACAGTCATTTCCATTCTTAGTAGAAGGCAGGCCCGACATGTAATCCATGGAGATGGATTCCTAAGGTCGACTAGGGGTAGGTAGTGGAGTATATAGGCCTTGCTTCTTGATGGCCGGTTTGGCAATGGCACAAGCAGTGCAGGATCTGATGTGCTTCTTGACATCCTTTTGAAGGTTCGGCTAATAGAAATACTTCTTTAGTATTGCTACTGTTTTCTCGACCCCGAAATGCCCAGCGACTCAACTGTAGTGTGCTTCCCATATCATCTTGGCACGCTCGCTTGAAGGAACACAAAGGTGTCCCAGGTGACATAAAAGTGCATCTTGGAGGTGAAAAATTTGGAACTTGCGTACCCCCAAGAGTGCCTTGTAAGTGTGGCCGAATTCTGGGTCACTCTCATAGAGAAGTGGCCAATCAGAAGTCTCGTGCCCACAAGAGTTGAGCACGGTGGTGAGCGCCACGATCGGTGGTTGGCTCAGGCAGTCTGCAACATTATTGGTGCTACCCTTCTTGTACTTGATGTTCAAATGAAACTGTTGCAGATATGTGGACCACTTCTGATGGCGATCATTCTGCAACTTCCCTTGTGTCTGTATGAACTGCAGGGGCCGGTGGTCTGTGTGGATGGTTGTTTCCTTCCCCAAAATGTAATGCTTCCATTGTTGACAGGCTTGCACAATGGAATACATTTCTTTGTCATAGGTGGGATACTTGCGAACTGTCTCAGACAATGTCTCACTGTGATATGCCACTGGATGTCCCTATTGAGTAAGAACTGCCCCAATAGCATAGTCAGAGGCATCTGTCTCGATCTCAAATGGCTGTTGCAAGTCTAGTAATGTGAGCACTAGGGCAGAACAGAGGCAATTTTTCAATTCTGTGAACGCCTTCTGTTGAGGTTCTGACCAAAAGAATTTTGCTCTTACTCCTCCCTTGGTGACTTGACTCAAGGGCCAAGTGATATGAGAGAATCCCAACACAAATCTACGGTAGAAATTAGCAAGACCCAGAAAGCTGCGAAGCTCTGTTATAGTAGTCGGGGCTGGCCAATCCCGAATGACTTGGATCTTGGCTGGATCCACATGCACCCCCCTTTCATCGATAATGTATCCCAGATATTGAACCTGGGTCATGCCAAACGTGCACTTCTCCAAATTGGCACACAACTTGTGTTGCCGCAGTGTTTGGAGGACTTGTCGGATGTGGTGAAGGTGCTCTTCCCAAGTCTTGCTAAAGATTAGAATGTCATCCAAGTACACCACTACAAATGAGTTGGTGAATGGCCGCAAGATGTCGTCCATCATCCTCATGAAGGTTGCAGGAGCATTCGTCAACTTGAAAGGCATGACTAGCCATTCAAAAAGGCCTTCCTTGGCTTTGAAGGCAGTCTTCCACACATCAGGGGGTTTAATTGGTACTTGGTGATACCCAGACTTCAGGTCAATCTTGTTGAAATATTTTGCACCTTTGAGTTGGTCCAGAAGGTCATCAATCCGTGGGATTGGGTACCTATTCTGGACAGTGATCTTGTTCAACACCTGATAGTCAATACAGAGTCTCCACGTCCCATCCTTCTTCTGTACCAACATGATCGGGCTCCCATAGGGTGATGAACTTGGTCTGATGTGACCTTTCTGCAACAGCTCCTGAATCTGCCTCTTGATTTCATCATTCTCCAGAACAGAACGCTGATAGATCGGTCCATTGGGTAGTGGCGCACCTGGGGTCAGATCAATCAGGTGCTTGACCTGACAATGCAAAGGAACCCCTGTGGGTGAGGTGAAGATGTCTCCGTACTCCTCCACAACCTTATCCATTTGTTGTTGTCGTGCAGAGGAGCCCTGTCTGGAGGTCATGGCCACAATCTTCTTCTTGCCCTGGGGGCGGATCATCAGGAAAATGAATTTCCTCGTTTTGGAAATGAGCTTACTACATTGTTTTGCAGTAACCAAAGAGATAGCCATAGGAGGTGGTACCTCTGGTATCTTGTACAACTTATTTCCCAAAGTAACAATAACAACACAAGGTCAAGATTCATACACATCATGACGCTTCCACAAGTATGGTTGTCCTAATAATACATCAGAAACATCAATATGAGCAACATCACATAATACCTCATCCGTGAAGGGCTTGATGCTATAGGGAAGGCGGCATTGCTGGCTGACGTGGAGATCTCGTCCTTGGTGAAGCCACCCGATGGTGTATGGATGTGGGTGAGCTGTTGTCGGAAAGCCCAACCGCTTCACGGCGTCTGCTGAAATGAGGTTCTTTTGGCTCCAATTGTCGACAATGAACTGTACAGGGGAGCCCTTTACCCACATCTGGGAGTGGAAGAGACGTTACTCCTCCTCTGGATCTTTCAGTTCCTCCTTCTGGATATTTGTAGTGGCAACAGTGGCATTGGGCTCCACATCAATAATCTATTTCCCTTTTTCATTCCCCTTTTCAGGTTTTGATTCAGAGTCGGAGCATGCATCTGACTCAGAAGCCCTCATCTCGGCCACTAGCGACTGCTTGGCCCGACACTCACTTGTGTTGTGAGTGGAGCTCTTATGGAACTCACACAACTTTCTCGTGTCCTTCTTTGGCTTTTCGGTGCTGTTCTTTTCTTGTGGCTTTGACGGGTTGTCTTTAGCCACCATGCCTTGGCTCTGTCCTTTTTTCTGCGGTTTGGAAGCACCTTTCCCTTGCTTTTGATTTGCAGATCCAAAGTCTCGCTTCTTCTATTTGAATTTCTGCTCAATCTTGGCAGCATACCGGTATGCCGTACCAAGCGAGGAGATGTCGAGGAACTCTATTTCCTCTTGAATGTATCTGTGCAGACAACTGCGATACTTTAGCACCAAATGTTTCTTTGAATCTTTGATACCCAACTTTGTGCACAGGGTATGGAACAGATTCGTCAGCTCATGCACATCTTGATCCCTTTGTTGTCGCAGCGTGGTCCATTGTATGTACTTGTCCTCATAGCTCCCCACGGGATAATATTGTTCCTTGATGGCGTCTCGGAAAGAATTCCAAGTTGGTACGGCCTAGAACAGAGAGGGCTCTGTCTGGTCCTTGTTCTCACAGTAGGTTTCCCACCAGTCCTTCACATGGGGGGTAGCTTTGAGGAATGCAAAAATAATCTTCTCCCGGTCTGAAAAGTCATGAACGGAGAAATATCCTTCTAATAGATTCAACCATCTATCTACGACATTTGTGTCTATTTGACCCTCAAATATGGGAATGTCAAAATTTACTTGTACCTTAAAAGGAGTTGCAACTCCAGAGTGGCTGCTGGATGCAGATGTGCCGCCGGTGGGCAACCGTTGAAGGATCTGAGCAAAGATATCCATCATCGCGTTCCTTTGTTTTTCGAGGGCCTCCTCGAGCAATATTTTGATAGGATATCCTGCTCCCTCATCTTTCTTTTCGTCCCCCATGGGCGTCCGTCGAGGTTTGCGACGTTGATCTTGCAAAGGTTCCACCAGATCAAGCCCTAGCTCCTTATACCCCGACCTCGTTGGGGACATGCAAAGAAGGATCGAGAAAAAGTAGACTACTCTGATACCACTGATTCAGATTTATGCAGGAACGCAACAGAATAAACATATAACCATAAATACAGAGATGCAGTGGAAATAACACTTCATTTCATTAATATCAAAGAACTAAAATTTGCTTACAGACAGAATGGAAATAAAACTAGCTAGGACGCTGGTAGCTATCTCTGAGAAGAGATGTGGCGGCTACAGGCCTCTGAACTGAGTTACAATGAGGCTCGAGGGCCTATTTATTATTGAGAAACAATGGAGAACCATAAACATCCAAAAACCTAACCCTAGGAGATGATGCACCAAAACTATGGGCACCGTTTGGGTAAATTGGTGTTTCAAATTCCCAGGGACGTAACTTTGGCATACTATCTTCGTTTGACACACATGATACATCATTAGAAAGCTCTGTTTGAGGACTACAACTTTCGCCATGAAAATCATTTCGAAATATTCGCTAGAGGCGCGATGCCCAAAAAACGTCGTTTAGGGCCTCGAAACGGCTTCGGAAGTTCAGGACCTGAAAAACTGATAAAAATAGTAAGTTATGCCGAAACTGAAAAACTGAAAGAGACAATGGTGGGGGCCCAAGTGGAATAGGAGGGTGGCCACCAATATCCACTTGGATCATATGGTAACATATTGGTTGAGTGCACAGGCGAGCCAATATTATGCTCTAATACCACTGTAATATTCCCAAATGGGAAAAGCAGGAATATAGTGCTTAAAATGAAAGAAACAACAAATATTTAACACATGAAACCATGAGACCAATGTGGAGTCATAACATTATGTATTAGAGCATAAAATCAATACAAAATAGTGAGGCATAAATCATATATAATGAGGAAACAAGCCTGCCATAAGCAATTACTCCCAAATATGAGCTGTTGTTACAATACAAAATGTTGGAGAGCAACTACAGTGCAGTCATATTAAGAATAAATATAGTTGGAGATGATACAATGGTATAAAAATACTAATATAGGCCCCAATAGATTCTAGACATACAGATCTGGGCACTAGATCAACTTTCGAAGACAACCCAAGAGGGTTTCCGGAAAATGCACACAATGTGCCAATGTATGTTGTCGCCCTAGGGCTGAAGGTATGCTGCAACAACAGAAATGAGAAGATATGGCTGAAGATGATGTAGAAACCTACAACTCTCCTCCAATATATACTCCAGATGAAATAATGGCTCCTCCACTGAAGATATCACCTCCCAAAACAACCATTGCAATCACCCCTGCAACTCCTCCCTAAAATAACGCAGATCTGGGCTGAAACTGTGTTGTAGGGAATAAATACTCCTTAGCCTGATGCTAAATGTGTCAATAAAGCTTAAGGGGCTTCTTTACAGGCCTTCCAATGGATGGAAACCTTCCTCCACTGCAAAACTAGCTCTGAAGTCACCCAATATAATTCTCCATTGCTGCACCCTACAACACAGCACAATATTCTGTAGAAACTGCGCTAATGAAAAAAGTTGTAGCTTGGCCTTGAGCCTGAGTGTGGAAATTTATTGCAATGCTCTTCCAAGAGGCATTTCAAGGAAAGAGATGGGATTCTCGACTGGGAACACCCTATGCTAAACAACATTGCAAATTCAACTAAACAGCTGAAGAATGCCAAAAGTCTAAATAGACCATATACAAAATAATAAGCCAAAACATACTTCATATGGCTGCCATCCTCTTCCTTATATAAGTTCTAAGCTTCCTTACCCTTGGCCTCACTCAATTAGGTCACTATCTCCATGTAATGAATCTCCCTCCAAAACTGTGTTATTCCTCATTAAATGTCCACTCCTCCATAACAGCGCTGTTGATTTGGTCAATTTTGACCTATTCAACATGTTCCAACCCCTGTTCACACTCAAAGGTGCTTTATTTAGCTGCTTAGAGGGTCTCCTTTCACACTTGAAGTGTTTTTATTATTGCTAAGGAGATTTATGGGTCTCCCTACCCACTTATTCAGCTACCTAGTGACAAAATAATCCATAATATTCAATTTAGCTAAAAGCTAAATTTTAGGAATATTACACTTGGTATCACCTATTTGGGGACAATATTGAAAAAAATAAAAGTAATGCACATTTTTATTATTATTATAAAAGCTAACATAGATTTTTTTAATCTGATAAATGTTGACATAGAGGAATTTTAAAAGGTTGTAGCATTGGGAGATGGAAATTTATGCATTGTCTAGGGATACAATTGATTCATAATATTAAAGGAAATGAGCATATTGTGTATAAATATAGTATAAATCTAAGATTCATTTGTATATACTAACCATTTTAGCTTAGTTAAGAGAATATGTTAGATTCTATTTGCCTCAAATAGTTCACAACTAGAAATAAATTATACTATATTTTTAGTAGTCAGCTTGACAAGATCCCTCATGAGCTTCGAGAAAATAAGCATAGAAAATTGCACAATTATGTTTATATTGTGTAGTTAATAGAATATGTTAGATTCTATTTGCCTCAAATAGTTCACATATAAAAATAAATTATACTATATTTTTAGTAGTCAATTTGACAAGATCCCTCATGAGCTTCAAGAAAATTGGCTTAAAAAATTTCACAATGATGTTATCATGTAGTCTAAACAACAATTACATTGTTGTCAAAATTGTGCTTACATTAGGTGGTAGGGCATCATAATATTTGGGAGGTAGCCCCCAGCCATCTTGTGTAGGCTCCACTACTATGATAATGGGTTCACATCCATCATTTCCCTACTTTGACTTGCTATGATTTTCCCTGGTGATGTAATAAAGACATAACATGTTAATAAAGTTCTAATAGTATAATTAGGATGCTTGATATTGGTAAAAGGGTTGGATTCACATATATTTATGCACATGGTAGTTATAATGTGTGCTAGTAATTACACGGTGTGACCATAATCAATAAATAAGGCTACCTATATTGTTGAACTAGGATATTGATAAATAAGGATAGAGTCATCATGAACCATGGGATATTATTATCTTGTATGTCCTTCAACATCTATTGGAGGTTTCCTTGTTGAAGTGGTTTGTGAGAGTTTCCCCTCTTTCAAATAATGTGGATAATACAATCTTTTACAATATACTACATTATCTTATTGAGCTTTTGTGATATTTCATATGGTTAATGGTGTGTGTAGGAACATAAAGGCTCAAGAGACTTATCCACCTTAGAGATGGCTAAGTGTAGCTAAGGTATTTCCAAACATCCAGGGGAAAGAAGGTTTACTTTAGCTCCACTCGTGGCTTCCACGCACTTCAACACTGAGAATGCTAGGAATTTCAAACTCCATAATATGTTTAGGTAACCATTAAAAACTCATTTTGACAAAGGAATTTGTACCTATATATATGGATATATATTTTAAAGACCTTAGTTATATTCCATCTACAATCCCTCCACCAGGCCAAGTGAGATTGTAGTTCTAGTTTAATCATAAGATTGTTTGGAAGGATATCCTTGATGTGTTCCTTGACAACACCATATATATCTTCCATGTGAAATTTAGCATTTAATATCGACATGGAAACCAATCATGTGTTTGATAATACAAAATGTTAGTGATATTATTGGTTTCCATTCTAAATGTAGAAATTAATGTGTAGATTCGAAACTGCTCATGAAATTTACTAACTCACAAGACTCAAAGCTACTCTGTTGATCTATAGAAGTAAATTCATGATTGAGAACACAAAACATTAACATGCAAAAGGAAACATAACACATGCACAGATATTTATCTAGGGGAAAGCAAATGCTCAAAAACCCTTACTATTTGTATTGCATTAATCAAGGAATATGGATGAATACAATATGCTTGTTCAAGCTTAAGCACATTCTGCACCTGTATCTTCTATCCTCTGCCTGATCGACTGAATCTAACCAACACTTAGCCAAATTTTCAAGCCCCCAAGCTCCTATTTCCTTTCGTTGTTGATTGAGGAATTAGCCCCTATTTTTTAGGGAAATTCATCAATTTGATTGCACAATTCTTGTAGGTCGATTATTTGAATGCATGCACCACTTGTACAACATGGATTAGTTTACAATTGATTGTACACTGCTCTTGAACTATAATCTCAACTAGGTAACTCAAATTATCTGCATGCATCAGTTCTTGTGGGATGATTGATAAGTTAACTGGATTACCACTGAGCATGATTGAAGTTATATTGCACAACTTGACCTTCCACTAGTTTCTCCAATAGTTGGAACTAGTTTAACTGACAATAACTCAACTTAACTAAAATTGATTGCTAGAAATCATACTGAACTAAACTCAAGTGTCTCCAACTTGAATGAACTAAGTTAATTGAGTGACAAGAGTCATTTCACTTCATTTAACTATCTCCAAGTATTTTTCTGAAATTGAAATTCGAATTTTAGTCTAGTTTGACGAAGGAAAAGTCAAAACTATATTTTCTTGCTGCATTTTCAACACTCCCTCTCAGAAAGAAAGGGATTATCTTCTACCCGATCTTACCTTTATGGAAATCAAATTTACCCCTTGAATAATATTTTGTCAAATTTTTTGCATCTTGTTCCTCTGTTGGAATGTACTGCAACAATATGATCTGTATTTGTACACAATCTCGTACATGGTGGTACTATATATTTCTATGCTTGGATCGATCATGAAAAATAGGATTTTTAAAGAGCTTAATGAAACTCTTATTATCACAGTAAATCATAGTAGGATCCATCATTTGACCAAATAACCCAACAAGAATCTTTCTCATCTAGATAGCCTCACATGCTACTTGATTGGTAGCCATGTACTCTACTTCTACTGAGGTGACTGCCACAGATCTCTACATCCTACAGTACCAAGAAACCGTTGCATACCCAACACTAAAAATTCCTCCTGATGTGCTTTTATGGTCTGATGGACTCCCTACCCAATCTGAATTTGTGAAGCCATATAGCTTCACTCCCTCTGTCTGTTTGTACCATAGTCCAAACTGAGTATTTCCTCTGAGGTACTGTAGAACATGTTTAACATCCCTCCAAAATAATTTGGTCGGCCGAACCATGGCTTGGCTCAACTAGTTGACTGCACAACACATGTCTGATTGTGTGTTCACAAAGTACAAGAGTGAAGCCACCAACTGCCTATACATAGTAGCATCCACTTCCTCACCTGAAGTGGCATCCTCCTTCCTCCAGTTGGTCGCTATAGGAGTCTCCATGGGTTTGCATATGTCCATGTCAAACTTTTGAATTATTTCGTTGTCATAGTTTCCCTGAGAGACAAATAGTTCTCCTTCTCCTTGACATACTTCTAAAATGAGGAAATAGTGCATGAGACCCGTGTCCTTCATTTTTAACTCTCTTGCAAGTTCCTCTTGCAAGATCTAATAAGTTTTTCATCACCGGTCAAAATCCAGTCATCAACATATAAGACAATAATCAACAATGTACCTTCTACCAAAATGTGGTAAAGGTTTGTATCCACTTCAATTTTTGTGAAGCCCAAACTAGTGAGGTAGTTATCGATCTTGGCATACCGAGCACGGGGTGCTTGATTCAACCCATACAACGCTCGCTTGAGTCTGCACACATGCGAATCTCTGCCAAAGGTCTCAAAACCTTCAGGTTGTTCAATGTTGACCTCCTCCTTAATAAAACCATTGAGGAATGTTGTCTTCACATCCATCTGGTGGATCTTCCACCCTATCTTTGCATCCAGAGAAATAATTGATCCGATGAAAGAGTACCTTGCTACTAGAGCAAAGATCTCCTCATATTCAATCCCTTCAACCTGAGAGTACCCCTTGGCCACAAATCTGGCCTTGTGCTTCTCTATGCTTTCGTCTACTGCATGCTTTACCTTGTAAAGCCATCTTGAAACTACCACTGATTTGTCTGCTAGTCTTGGGACCACTTCCCAAACATTTTCTTTGACTCATGGAATTATATTCCTCTACCATAACATCAACCCATACAGGCTGCTCTACTGCTTACTCAAATAAGAATGTTTCTATCTTTACTAGCTTAGTCATCAATGTAGGTTTTAACCCTATACATAAATTACCTACAAATGAATTCTTCAAACAAAAAAATAAACAATGGCGAGAACATAAAAAAAATATACACAAAGATTTTCCCCTCGATCCCAAAATTGGGACTACCAGCTTGATTTTTCATTATATTCCTTTCAATGTTACAATACATACATACATATATATATATATATATATATATATATATGCCGAAGCATTCATCAAACCCAAATCCATTAACCCTGGATTAGAACATAACCATAGTTCCCTTCACTAGATCTATAAAATACCATGGGAAAAAACCATCATGCCCCAACCATGTGCAAAACCCATGCACAAAAAAATGGATAGGTTTGCCTAAATTTTATTGGGTCCACAAAATAATTTCCTGAGGCGTTTCCTTGAACCTCGTGTAGGGGGGATATTGCCCCCTTGTAAACTCCCCGACATGGGGGATGCTGCCCCCATTGTTGCGCCCGATGCAACGAACAAGGGGATCTATCGTCCCCCGTGTG
The DNA here is from genome assembly GCA_034641835.2 of Pinus albicaulis. Lineage (NCBI taxonomy): Eukaryota > Viridiplantae > Streptophyta > Pinopsida > Pinales > Pinaceae > Pinus > Pinus albicaulis. Next base: position 488,173,389 of record CM076573.1, read on the forward strand.
CATGCAACTATACATAGAAAGAATATAACACACACCTAACAATCAGAGCCATGTAGCCAATATACTGATCCGGTGACCTCCTCTGCCTGCGTTGTGCTGTGGGTGCTCCCACATTCTCTCTAGCATCCTGCAATAATCTGTTAGCTTTCCTGGATCGTTTCCTTCCTTCTGTAGATGTCTCTACTTGAGTGGTTGTCTCCACAATTTCCTGAGGTTCTTCCTTTGGATTCAAAATCCCCTCATCTGCATGCAACTGAAGCTCCCCCTCAAGAGAACTCCTCATTGCCTTTTCCTCATTGAAATTCACATCCCTTTGAACAATTATCATTCTCATGGATGGAGGGTACACACGATAGTTGTGAGGTGTATCAGTGTACCCCACAAATATCCCCAACTCTATTTTGGTTCTAGATTTTTCTTTGCTTCCTTGGACTAGACATGGAAATATATTGATGCTCCAAAGATCTTGAAGAGTTACACATCTGGTTTCTTCCTTGAAAAAACTTCTTCTAGTGTGCTCATCCCAAGAATATGATGAGGAATCTTATTCTGCAAATACACTATTGCATTGTATACTTCGATCCACAAGTGTATAGGTAGGCCTTGGTCATGCAACATCACCCTTGCTGCTCCCACAATAATTTTTTTCTTATTCTCAAACACCCCATTCCATTGTGGGTAGTGGGGTGTTGTCAACTCTTGTCGAATGCTTTCCTTTACACATAAATTTTTAAACTCATTCAACACGTACTCACCTCTGTTACTACTCCTAAAAGCCTTCATTTTCTTACCATTTTATTTCTCAACAAGTGCTTTAAATTCAACAAAAGTGGAGAATGTTTGGTCTTTCTTCTGCATGAAGAAAGTGTAGCACTTCCGTGAGAAATCATCTACAAATATAACATAATCCCTCTACTTGACATTAGAGGCTAACGATAAAGGTCCACAAACATTAGAGTGGATCCTTTCAAGGACTGTATGTGTTGTATTGTCCTGATCATTTAAGGTGGATTTTGTGTACTTCCCTAAGGTACACCCTTTGCATGTATCTTACTGCTCTAGTGCTCCTCTGGGGAGGAATATGGTGATCTATTACATGATATTCAAAGCTCCATGATGCAAATGGCCAAGTCTTCTATTCCATAATTCGCCTACATCTCGGCTCTACACCTTCTCCGCCTTTGTGCTCAAAGCAACACAATCCTCCACATCAAACTTGTAGAGGTTCTTCACTCGAACCCCAATCTGCTTCACTTTTCCCATGGCGATGTGTCTCAGAAATTACTTTTCTTTGATGAATATCATATCGTAGCCACGGTCTTCCAACACCGTGACTGAAATAAAATTCTTCTTTAGACTTGGTACAAACATCACATCAGTGAGCCTGATATGGGAGTCTGACTCCCTCTGAAAGGTGACTGTGTCAATCCCATTCGTGTTGTACCTTCCATCATCTCCCATCTCGATGTGCAGCTGGAGATATTTCTCCTTCAAGTCATTGAAAAATTATTTGTTCCCCGTTATGTGAAATGAGGGACACCTATCCAGATACCACATGCTTCCCATCACTGTGCTTTCCATGCATGCAATGAGAGTGAAGTAAATCTCAAATTGTGAAGCCAAGGCTTCACCTGTCACTCCTCCTGAGGTCTTCTTACTTTCTTTCTTGTGTGGACACTTCATGGTATAGTGCCTGAATTCATGTCAGTGAAAACACTTGATTATGGATATGTCTTTCTTCTTTCCCCATTGACTGGACTATAGCTTGGATTGGAATTCCTTCCCTTTTCCCTTCTTTGCCTTTCCAACCAAGGAAAAATTTTCTTCATCCTCACCCTTGGATGAATTCTTGTCTCTGGTATTTTTCTTTATTTCCTCCTGTACCAAATCAGACCAGAGTCATTCCCAATTTGGTAGTTTCTCCCTCCCATTTACCAAATATTAGTAGTTGTGCCAGCTCTTGGGAAGGCCTAAATGGGCTAGGCTCACCAAATCATCATCTGGTACTGTGACAAAAACTCCTGCAAGTTCATCATGACATCATGTGAACCTGCTCAAATACTGTTGAATTGAGCCATTCTTCTGCATCTTGATACTTCGAAGCTTGTCTTTGAGCACCAAATTTTTATGGTCTCTACTATTCTTGAAAAAATCCGTCAATGCTTGCCACATTACATATACAATCTATTTCCCATAGATATTTGAGACAATATGGTCTTGTTATCCCTCCAATATGATTCTCCTCTCCCTGGCTACACACTTCTTCAATTCTGCTAGATTCCAATTACTAATTGTTTCTAGTTTTAGAATGCCACTCTCAACAAATTTTCTTCGTCTTCTAGCACTGCCTCCATGTGGTCCTTCCAAGCAACATAATTCAAGCTTCCCTCAAGGGCATACTTGAGTTTTAGTCCATATAAATCCATCCTTCTAGCTCTAAAGAATTGATCCTACAAGTCTGATCCTCCTTGTTAGGTCCCTATATTACTAGTATAGTCTCTTATTGTTGTTAGTGTAACCCCCTTATTGTTATTATTGTACCCCTGTAACCCCCATATTGTTATTATTGTGCCCTTAAATTATTATTGTTAGGTCGGCTAGGATTACATTGTGGCCCCACTAGGATTACATTGTGGCCCCATGGACTCCTATATATAGAAAGGAGTTTTTGTAATTTGTATCATCCAAGAATTGTTCATTCATGTAATGTATTGGAGGTTGCCCCCTCGAAGTGGCTTATTTCTAAGGCGTTGATATCTCTTTTCTTCTATTTTTGGAGCTGGTTTCACAACATTTGGTATCAGAGCTTTGGATTCTAGGGTTTTGCTACTCCAAACAAGTCATCGTGGAATTTTTGCTATAACTTTTGTTTTACGAAGGTTCAGAAGCTGAAATTTTTAGAGTGCGAAGAAAAACACCTGAGGAAAATTGTCGCAAAATATTAGAGCTTGGTTCGTAAAATTTTCGGAGATATGATCTGTGGAAGTTAGGTAATTTTGTAGGCTCCTGAATTTAACCTAAATAGGTCATCGTGGCATTTTCGCTATAACGTTGTTTCTATGAAGTTTCAGAAGCTGAAATTTTTAGAGTACGAAGCTGAAATCCTGAGGAACATCATCGCAAATTTTCAGATCTTGGTTTGCAATATTTTCAGAGATATGATCTGTGGAATTTAGGGATTTTTCAGGCTTCTGAATTTCATCTCAAAGAGGTGATCATCGAAAAATATTCATAAATCTCTCTCTGAGCATAGGATTGGAATGTTGTAAAAAGTGACTGCAAGTAGACGGACTGTAGTTTTCTTTCTATCAATTTTAGTGCCAAAGGAGGAAACAATGACACGTGGCAAGTCGTACAAGTTTGCTCTACTGAACTAGTCCATAATTGGGTCATTGTGGGAGATTGGACATAACTTTGTCTTGAAGAATCCAAATCAGATCAGACCTATGGCATTTGAAAGAAGCTTTAGAGGGCTACTACAGAGCCGAATTTCAGATATTGAGGATCTGAAATTGTAGAGATAATTTAATTTCAATATCAAGCTCCTCAAAATCAAGTAAAAGGTGTGTGTATATATATATATATTTTCCGAATTGCATAAGTCTTGTTTGAAGAATCAAGTTGAATTGATTCCAAGGGAATATTGTAGAATAGATATCAGTATTGGATTCTAAAATGGCCCCTAAAAAGACTTCAACACCCATTAAGCCTTTAGAAGGCTCTACTATGACTCATGAAGACCAAGAATGGCAACATGACATATCAAAATTACAAGAGAAAGTGCAACAAATTTCTCTCTCGCAAAGAGCAACAAAAAATGAAATGGAAGTTTTCAAGAAAGGTGTGGAAACTAAGATGGAGGGTTTGAAGAAAGGCGTGGAAGCTAAGGTGAATGGTTTGGAAGCTAATATGGATGGCATGGAAGTGGGTATGGAAGATAAGATGGATGACATGGAAGCTAAGATCGATGAAAAAATGGAAGACAACATGGAAAACATGAAGAATGATCTAAAAGTGGACATCGAAGGTTTGGCAAAGTTTATACAAGAAATTTTTCCTAATGGTGAAAAGGTAGTAGAGAAAACTCATGATGAGAAAAAAATAAATGTTAATCGCGATTTCATAAACTCTAATGTTGGAGGGAAGAACCACCATATTCCAAAAATGGATATGAGGAAGTTTGATGGAAAGGATCTTGTAACATGGATACTACAGATGGAGCAATATTTTGATCTCAATAATGTGCAAAACACACAAAAGGTACACATTGCAACTTTACATTTAGAACAAAACACATTTGTATGGTATCGATGGCTTTGCTCCCGTAAAAAAATTGTCACTTGGTCAATTTTTACGGAAGAAATGATAGCACATTATGAGGATACAAAGAGCAACACCTTCTTTAGTCAATTGATAAATCTCAAACAAAAGGGTTTAGTGGGGCAGCACATTGAGGACTTCCAAAAATTGAATATAAGGGTAATTGATATTCCAGAGGAACACAGGATTGATCTCTTCATAGGTACTTTAAAGGATAGCATCCAACATGAAGTTCACATTTTGGGAACTCGATTCACTAGAGAAGGCATTCAAGTTGGCCGAGAAAAATTGAATGTAAAATTATGGCGACAAGGAAGCCTACCACTCACTTCTATAAAGAGGGAAGTGTTGCTACTCCTAGATTTGTACAACCTACAAGGTTGACACCACAAAAAATTGGAAGAAAAAAAGAGCAAAAAGGGCTTTTCTACAGTTGTGATAGAAAATACACTAAAGGTCATAAGTGTCTTTGAGAAGAAATTATTCTACATAGATTGTGAAGAGGAAGAAGAAAATGAACAAGAATCTTCACCTAATATAGCTACATAACACAATTTTAAGGTTGAATCTTATATACAAATACAGAACTATTTTTATAAATGAGTCGTAGCTTAGTGAATTAGGATACAAAACCTTTCAGAAGCCATTTGAGGCATTAAATGTAATTTTCTGGGGGTACATTTTATTTTTCTTAAGTGACACACCCCCTAATACTATTCTACACACAAATACCCTTTCCAACGATGTAAAAATTTCCTCAATCGGAGTATGTGTGCAAAATTTATGCCACTAGGAAATTGACCTTTCTGTTTTGACCACCATGATCCAAGAGAATGCCACATCAACCCGCATTATTCATGGAAAAGTGGTTAGCCACATGATCATGATGAAGAAGACTCTAGAAGAGTCAATATTGTAACTCTAGTTAAGAGTTTAAGGTGTCAAACTTAACCACCAAAGTAGATTATTGGGTTGTGTTATAATTGGGTGATCCATAAACTACCATGTATATTCCATTGGATAATTCATCATGACAAATCTACTAATATATATAATTTGAAATCTATACTATGATGGTTTATTTCTCCTTATATTTCTAGATCTATTAATTATTGTTTATAGCATATGCATGCAAGTTATAATTATGTAAAAAATAGAGAACAACAAAATAAAACTCATAAATCACAAATTAACACAAAATATAACCTAGGAAAACCTTTAGGGAGGAAACCAAATTGTAATATGAGGCCACTTGTTGGTTGTCAAAATTTCCTTATTTTACCATACCCTTACCCTAAATCGTCCTACTGGAACCTCTGTTTTACAACTTGAATTAATCCTTTTACATGTGATTCTTGGTTCATTTTAACGATTTTCTTGGATATGGATTATATAAGCTTATCAATTATTAAAGAGGTTAAATAGGTTTATGTTTCCATGCAACTCATTAATTTACATTTCCTTAAGGCTTGATAAATACTTGTCATTAATTGAAGTCAAAATGGTTTGTGTAGGTTCCTGCACCAAACTGGGACAACTGACCGATTCGATGAGGATTGCCTCCAAATGTATCAAAATTGTCAATAGGGAATGGTACGCACCTGTCGTTGAATATTTGTTTCATTTCCTAAATAGAGCTTGGAGCGTTAGGAGCATGCTAAAGATGGAGGTTGGTCAACAGTTGTTGCGTTTTCTGTTAAGTTCATTCACTATGGCCAAGAGTCAATAGAATATGTATAAATTAGGGTTATGTAATAGGTTAGGTTAGTGATAATTTAAAATAATTTGGTACTCTTGTAATTTTGAGATACGTATCACCATAACCCTCTAGGGCTGGATCCATCATTTTGTCATGTAAATTTGCAAAGAATTTTGATTATAAAAGTAGTTAATGGCGGTTTATATCTATTGTTCTTGTTATTTCTCATAATTTTTACCTTGCTTGTATAAGCTCAACATTTTCTTAAAATGAAAACCAGCTGGTTGGCTAGGGCCCAACCAACCCAACTTGTTCTCCTTATTTTATTGTTGTGTGCATTAGGTACATGAATGAATGATTAGAAGGTTTTTTTCTTCATATTGAGCGCGCAAGTTTGATAAAGTTCTCATGGTTATATTTATTTCATCGTGTGATCTCAGATCTGGGGGATTTTTGTGTAATTAAATGTGTTTCATTTCAGTTTAAGCATTTTCATTTATTTCCTGAAGCATTGCAATATGTCCTTTTCTTTTGAGACAAACTTCTTGATTTGTTTCTGAATGATAGTCAGGGTTATAGGTTCTCATGGTTTAATTTCTGTTCAAGGATCTATTTCTTTGCTAATGAGCACACTTTGATTGAATGATATTGGTCTCTCTGTGCATAATATTATGTTTAAACAATATCCTTTACCTTAAACGAATGACCGTGAGTCAAGTATTTTGAGTACAAGAATCGTTGATATTGTTTCTCGAATTTATGACTAAAAGATAAATGGTTTTGACATGACCAAACTAAATTCGTTTATATGCAGAATATATGCCACATTGTGATAAATACTTAGAGAGGGTTTGAGTTTGGATCTTTTAAGTAGTGGTTCTTTATTTCAACGCAAGAATTTATTTTTATTGAATTGGTAGAGTTTCTATGAATTTCTGCAATCTATCCTTTTGAACTGAAATTTGCATTTGATTTTGGATTTCTTTTGTTGCTGCTCAAGTTAAGTTTTCCTTCTGCATTTTTCAATTTATGCTTAATGAACATAGCATATTGATTTATGAATTAAGGAAAGAAGGGTTGATTTAGTATTGGTTTACTCTGGTGAAAGGACATAGATGTCATGGTATAGGAACGAGTGTACGGTACAAGAACAGAGTGTTGTGTTACATGAATGAACTTGTTCTGGTATAGGAACATATTGTTCTGGTATAGGAATGAGACTGTACCAGTACAGGAATAAGATCTCGGTACATGAAGCAAAATTAATCATACAATAGAACTCAATTTCTCTCAGTTTTCTTAGCACTGAAATTTAGTTGCATGAATACAAAGTTTGCCTTTTGAATTCTTTTTGAATTTTTATTGAATGGTATGTTTGATTCCTCTCGTTAAAGTATTTTGTGAATTATTTTGAGTGAATCCAGTTTCCAAGAGTGGAGTGGTGTCATTTTGGTTGCAATTACAAGTAAGGTTTCCTTTGTAATTTATTCCTTCTAATTCAACATGATTCAATTACTAGAATAGGAGTAGGATTTGTAGGGTTGAGTCTAGAGTCCTTGTTATTTCTTATGCTACGCTTATAAGATTACATAACCCCTGGTTGACAAATTAAGTGTTGAGGGAGTTAAATTATCTTTTAATTCTGACACCCAACATTTCAGCGCCGTTTCCAGGGAGGCATTGAAAGAATTCTAGCAAAACTTTTGTTTTTTCTGCAATAGGGGTAAGTATGCTTGTTATTTTTTTCCAATACAATGTACTTCTATTGTTTGAAGGAATTTAATTGAAATTGATTTGCGTGTTGCAGACATATTTTTTCCTTTCAACTGCAACATTTTTTTTCCTTTCAACTGCAGCATTTGATTTGGTTTGTTTCAGTAAGTTTTTTTCCAGTTTCGTTTGTTATTTTCACGGTTGATTTATTTTAAAATGTATGACTAGGAGAGGTAGGGGTTTGAAGCCCAATAAGGGAAAAGGAAAAAATGATAAATTGGAAATTTTTTCTCATGTTGGGCCTTCGGTTGTAGGCAGAAAGTCCAAGAAAACACAAACCCACCAAGCGAGACACTATTTATCCGGGACTTTGGAAAGAATAGTCCGGGGAATTTCACAACCAGTGGGAGGGAAGAAGGAGACTACTTGGACTCAAAAGACCAATTCGAATCATAGTCAATCTTCACATTTTGTTGGTAGTGGCATGATTGGAGTAAGGAAAATGAAAGATCATGAAGATTGTGCTAAGCGGACTAGTGAGAATCAACCAACGGAAGAGCATATTACTTTTAGATTTCTGATTGTAGATCTGCATGCAATAGTTCAAATGAAGAAAACAATGTAAACTATGAAACAGGAACTATAAACTGAAAATGATAGATTTAGCAAAAAACCCACAAAAATATAGAAAAACAACTCGAAAACAAAAATTGTTGATCCTAAAATACCAATTTTTTTTTTTTTTTTGGGTAAATTTTCAACATGTTTTAAACATGGCAGTGAAAACATTTTTTTTTGGTGCAAAAAACACCCTGAAAACAAAGAAGTGTTGATGCTCGAATACAAATTTTTTTTCTTCAAGATATATTTTCAACATTTTGAAATAATGACATAAAAGATAAAATATCATAACTCCGACAAACTTTAAAATTTCAAAAGAAAAATGAAAAAAAAAAAAAAATTAAAACAATGAAAAAAAAACAAAACAAAAGTTTAAAATAACAATAAAAAATTAAATAAATGTATATATTAGAAAAAACATAAAATCAATAAAAAACAAAAAAATCAAATATATAAAAAGCCAAGACAAAACTATCATACATTAAAATGTCAAGAAAATAAATAAAATTAAGCTATAAAAGAAAAAAACTTTTTTTTTTTAATAATCTAAATTAAAAAATATAGATAAAAAAAATAATATAAAAAAAAATATTTTCGAGAAAAACATAATTAAAGAAAAAAAATCAAGAAAAGAAAAAAAAACAATACTTTATTGTATAATTAAAGAAATAAAAAATAAAATAAATATTAAAATAAATCAATAAATTATACATAAAAAAAAACACATTTAAAAAAAAATTAATAAAATTTTAAATTTTAAAAATTTAAAAAACTTTATAAAAAAAATAATAATAATAAAAAATAAAAAAACAATAAAAAAAACTAAAAAAAAGAAAACATTAAAAAAAATGAATTAGAAAAATATTTAAATAAATAAGAAAAAAAATTAAAAGAAAGCATTAAAAAATATATATTTATATTTAACATATAAAAAAATTAAATTAACAAACTAAAACTATTAAAAAAAACTAAAACTAATTAAAATTATTAAAAAAAATTAATAATTATAATTAAAAAAAAATATATATATATATATATATATATACAAATTCGGTCCCTTGGGCCACTGCCAGGCTCAAGCCGATTTTTAGAATCGACTTTGAGCCCGTTGGTGGCCCAAGGGGCCACTTGCCGTGGGCGGGCAAAGTTGTGGCAACTCCGCCTGCCCACGGAAGGCAGCCCCTTGGAACACCAATGGCTCAAATCCGATTTTGAGAATCAGATCAGATTCTCAGAATCAGATTTGATCTGTTGGTGGCCCGAGGAGCCGCTGGCCATGGGCGAGCAAAGCTGCTGCAGCTTCGCCCACTCACGATATACGACCATGAACGACTCAAATCTGGTTTTGAGAATTGGATTTGAACTGTTGACGGCCTAAGGGGCCACCTGCCGTGGGTGGGCGAAGCTGCTGCAGCTCCGCCCGCCCACGACAAGAGGCCACCAATGGCTCAATTATGATTCTGAGAATCCAATGCAATTCTCATAATCAGATTTGAACCATTGATGGCTCGAAGGGCCGCCTGCCGTGGGTGTGCATATCCGCGACTGGTCGCATCGCCCATTGCAGGGCGCCCCTCGGGCCACCAACGAGATCAAAGACGATTCTCGGACTCGGCGTAGGCCCCCAAGCCGATTACGTGAATCGGGTTTTGAGCTCGTTGGTGGCCGAAAGGGTCGTCTGCCCGTGGACGAGGCGAGAGATGTTGCGGCTCAGCCCGCCCATGACATGCGGCCCCTCGAGCCACCAACAGCTCAAGAGATGCAATAATTCATTTTTATTTATTATTATTTAAAAAATAAATTATATATATTTTTAATTCTATATGTTTTATTTATTTTTTAATTATGTATGCTTTATTTTTTTAAATTATATATGTTTTGATTATGTTTTTAAATTGTTTTATTTATTTATTTTAATGTATTTCTTTTTTAATTTATTATTTTCAATTAATTTTTATTATTACTTTTTTATTTTTAATGATTTATTTTCTTAAAATTTAATTGTATTTCTTTTTATATTTATGATTTTCATTATTTTTATAAAATGTGTGTTTTATTTTAATATTTTTTTTAATACTTAAAATGTTACTTAAATCATTTTTCTGGAATTTTTATTTTTGAAATGTCATCTTTTTTTATATAAAATTTGTAAAATATGTTATTTTTCCAAAAAAAATATTCAAAATTTCCATAATTTTTATTTATTTAACGTGTCTTTTTTAGCGAGAATGTCTTAAAATACATACTTTTAAATTATATCTATAAGCAAATGTATATTTTTTGTTGAATTTTTAAAATTATTATTTTTTGGTGATAATTATTTTATGTGTGTTGAAATAATAGTTAAAGATATATAAATATAAAAGAACTCATAACCTCAAAATATTAATTTTATTATTTTTTTAAACTTTGGAATATCTATATATATATATATATATATATATATATATATATATATTGCAAAGGAAAAAAAATTGGAAACTTTTAAAAATCAAATGTCTAAGGACGAAAAACATAAAGAGGAATAAGGCCACTTTAAAAATGGTTAAATAATCAACATTTAACAAAAAAACTATGTATACTTCATCTGCATGAAAATCTTCAACATTTAAAAAAAAAATCGACACTTCATACATTATAAAATTTAAATTGTCAAAGATAAGCCCTCTAGAAAAGGGGGGGTTGATGTTGTATCAACAATTTTCAAAATTAGCATGAAAAATCAATAACATTTAAAAAAAAATGTTCATACATGATACATGAGAAAATTTAGAGTGTCAAAATTATGCTAAAATAAAAAAAAAAGTGTATTCTGAATCAACACTTTTCAAAATCAAATAATTTTTTGCTACCTAAAAAAAAGGTGTATCTTGAATCAACACTTTTCAAAATCAGACAATTTTTTTCTACCTAAAAAAGAATGTGTATTCTAAATTAGCACTTTTCAAAATTAGATGAGTTTTTGCTACCTCAAAAAAGCGGGTACTTGTATCAGTTCCTGTTTCAACATTTACATTATTAGAATATTCCACCATCTGTTCTTATCCATTTCCATGGTAAGGTGCATGAAGACTCATATTATTTTTTATTTGAATTTGATATATTGTGTAGGAGCTATGATTATTCTTTAGATGCCTAGGAAGCTAAAACTTTTCCCTACAACTCTCAAGGATTCAACTTTATGCTGGTTCATGGGACTAGGAGGGAATACTATAGCTTCTTGGGAGCAGGATGAAGAGGGTGTTTTTTAATTAAATATCAGGAATATTTCAAGGCTAGAGAAATGCAGAATGATTTTTTCACTATTTCACAAGGTGAGGATGGGACCTTGAAAGATTATCTAGAAAGGTTTTTATATATTCTTCAAAGGTAAAAACATAAATTTGATCCAAGTACTGTTAGAACCTTGTTTTTGCGAGGACTTACTGACGATGCTAGAAATAATTTGAACTTATTAGGACAAGGAGATATTGCTCAAAAATATTTTGATCATATTTGTGACTTGTGCAGGAAGTTCTCACGGAATCAATCTAGATCTAGCAAAGGAATCCAAAGCAATTCTAGAAATAGAAGATCTGGATCTACAAAAGCTATGATTTTGGGTTGGAAAATAAAATGGATAATATGAAAACTGAAATATGAATATTGTTAGCAAACATATAGATTCTTTAAAATTTTAGAAACAAATTAGTAGAAGAATAAGAGACATTGTCCATTTATTGTCTGAAATGTAGAAAAAAGGATATTTACGTGAATGTCGTGCAGATGTTAAGAGTGCTAATAATTGTGTGATATGTACAGGAGAACATTATACCAAATAATTCCCTTCTATACCAGGATTGAAAGAAGCATTTGAAGAAGAGCATCATGAGCTTAAGCCTTTGAATGCTACGGGAGCACAAAAATAATATCCTCAGGTAGGTATAGGTATTATTCTTGAACGTGCACCATATTGTTTTGGTTATAATGCACCACAATATTCATATTAAAATACGAATTACCCTCAATCTTGGCAGCATGTGCATCATTTCCAGTATGGGAAATCTCCCCCTCCTTGGCAACAAAGATGGAGGGGACGCCACACTCTCATTATTCCTATCCTACAGCTACACAACCATATCCTACATCCTATGCACCTTATCCCATGACATAACCTACACTACCAACAACCTTGCCTCAAAGGATTCAGGCTATGAAAATATTACCATTACCACCACCCTTTCGACCACCTCAATTTCTTGTACAACTAGTACGAAACCCAAATACAAAAGCGGTATAGATGATTCATTCTATTGGACCACTTCCTTTCCTTGTTTATCAGACCATGCCATTTGGGGTTAATGACCTCCAAATGATATCAGGAAGGGTAGTAAATTTAGAAAAACAAAAACAACCTATCGTTATCGTTGAGGAGAAAAGTGAGGAGGAAATCCCTAATCATTTGAACAAAGATGTCACCATTCAACCAATTCCCACATAGTCAAATTCCTTTCCTTGTTCTTCAAACCAACCTCCCTTTCCCTCCCTTTCCAGATAGATTGGTTATGGAGAAAGATGACCCCACTCCTAAGTATTACCTGGCTTCCAAGTTTAGGAATATTTGTATAAATGTCCCTTTGCTTCAAGTTATTAAAGAGTTACCCATATGTAATAATATCATTAAGGAACATTGTCTTAAAAATCCAGGGAGGAAGAGAGTTGAGCCTCACACTATCCAGTTTGTTGGGAGAGCAGCTGAGTTAATTACATGATGTGTTCAAATTGAAAAATATACTGATCATGGAAACTCGATTGTTTATTTTCAGATAGGTGATGTCCTTGTCCCCATTGTGTTGATAGACCTCGAAGTAGCCATCAATGTTATTACTAGGAAAACCATGGAATAAATTCAGTTGACTCACATCTGTCCTACCCCTATTGTCTTTGGAACTGGCTGATAGATCTAAAATTAAGCCGGATGGTGTGTTGGATGATGTGGCTGTCTCGATTGATTCGTGGGAGTACCCTACGTATTTTATTGTCCTCCAACAAAAAAATCCTATTGGAGGACACCCTTTGATCTTGGGACGACCATGGCTTGATACAACATATGCTTATATAGGAATTCGTTCAGGTGATATTTATATTTCCCATGGAGATGCTAGGGAAAAGGTCACCTTATACCCACCAACTAGATCCATCCAAGAACTTCGAGATATTTTGTGGTTGGATGATGATATTCGTGATGAAGAGACTCGATATGTTTCTTTGATTCTTTAGTATACAGAGTTGACCAAGGAGGGTGTAATTCAGGATTTTTTGAACAACCTGTACACACTGCTAAATTTTGAATCACTTCATCATATTTTTAGCTCAGGTTTTCAGAAAAACTATGATCCCCAACCTCTACCACTATAGATTTTAGCAGCCTCCACCAGTATTCTCGAGTCTAATACCACTCTTGCTAAGATTAGTCCTGGAAAATATTTATATATTAGCTCAAACATGGACTCATCCCAACAAGAGTAGCTTTAGCGAGATTTTTACGAGACCATCTTGGTGCCTTTTCATGGAGTTATGAGGGTATGAAGGGCATCCATCTTGAAACTTGTACTCACCGTATTTATGTCCGATAACCACAAATGTATATGAATCCTGCACTAACAGAGATCGTTAAGGAATAATTACAAAAACTCTTGAATGCTAGTTTTATCTATCCTAAATATCATAGTCAGTGGGTCTCCCCATTAGTGATAGTTGAAAAAGGATGGGAGATGGCGAATTTGTATCGATTATAGAGAATTAAACAAAGCCACTCTCAAGGATTACTTTCGTCTTCCCTTCATCAATCAGGTGCTAGCTACCCTTGCCGATAAAAAGTACTTCTCATTTTTAGATGGCTTCAGTGGTTATAGCCAAATACAAATCTCACCTGAGGATCAAGACAATATCACTCTTTCTTGTCCATGGGGAACATTCACTTATCACGTGCTTCCTTTTGGGCTTTGTAATGCTCTGACTACCTTTCAAAGGGAAGTATTAAATCTTTTTGTTGACCTCGAGTGTTTAGAGGTTTACATAGATGACTTTTTGGTATTTGGTGATTCTTTTTAGGAAGCCTTTCAAAATCTAGAGAAATTACTTCATTGATGCCAAGAAGCTTGCCTCACTTTGAGTGATAAGAAGTGTAGATTGATGTGCAAATTTGGGGTGGTTCTTGGCCATATTATCTTTGATAAGGGTATCTAGGTAGATCCGAACAAAATAGAAGTTATTACACGTCTTCCTGCACCTAAAACAAAAAAGGAAGTGAGAGGATTCCTTGGACATGTGGGTTATTACTGAAGATTCATTGAACATTTTTCTAGGATAACCATGCCTCTTTTTCTACTATTATCGAAGGATAGCAATTTCTCTTGGAATAAAGCTTGCCAACAAGCTTTTGAGGATTTGAAGGAAAAATTAGTACAGATACTAGTCTTGAGGGACCCTAATTGGTCCCTCCCATTCCATATTTCCTCAGATGCCTCAGATACTTCTATTGGCGTAGCCGTAGGACATGAAGAAAATAAAAAATCCTATGTTATCTGATTCATTAGTAAAAGCTTGTCATCTGCTGAATTGAATTATAAATTAACTGAGAAAGATTTTCTAACATTGATATTTTCTATTAATAAATTTAGGCATTGCGTTACGGGTTATGAAGTACTTATAGACACATATCATTCTACAATAAAATACTTAATGAACAAACCTTTGACTAGTGGTAGGGTGACTAGGTGGTTAATTTTACTACATGAATTTAATGTTACTATAATTGATAGGCCAAGAAAATCAAATGTTGTAGATGATTATATTTCTAGATTAAATAATCCTGGTGAAATAATTCATGTAGATGACTCATTTCCTGATGAAAATATTTTTTTTGTTTCAACAAATTCTCCATGTTTTTCTGATATAGCTAATTATTTAGTCACAGGTAAAACGCCACCTCACTTATCTGCGTGAGAGAGGCAAAAAATAATTTAGAAAAGTGTTTCATATTCCTAGATTCAGGGAGACCTCTTCTACATAGGACTCGATCTTATTATCCATAGATGTGTGAGAGAGGAAGAAGTGATTAATATCTTGAAAGTTACCCATGATAAACCTTGTGGGGGGGATTTTTCTGATAAAATAACAACATATAAAGTCCTCCGCATTGGCTACTTTTGGCCTTCCTTGTTTAGGGATGCCAAAAAATATGTTAAGCATTCTGATAGTTGTCATCGAATTGGCCAACCTGGTCAAGCCAATGAAATGTTTTTGTGTCCTCAAGTTATGATAGAACCCTTTGAAAAATGGGCCATTGGTTTTGTAGGACCTATAGCTCCAACATATTTAAACAAAAGACATATCTAGGTTTGTACAAATTTCTTAACAAAATGGGTAGAAGCTAGAGTTGTTTCTTTTGCTACTGAAAGAGTTGTTGTTGATTTCTTATTTAATGAAATTTTTACTAGATTTGGTGTTCCAAGAGAAATTGTTATTGGTAATGGGCATCAATTTGCTTCTAAAATAGTAAAAGGTATTATAGATTACTACAAGATTCGGCACAGGAAATCAACACCGTACCACCCACAAGAAAATGGTCAGGTAGAATCTACTAATAATGTTGTGTAACCAGCTCCAAAAATAAAATAAAAGAGATATCAACGCCTTAGAAATAAGCCACTTCGAGGGGGCAACCTCCAATACATTACATAAATGAACAATTCTTGGATGATACAATTTACAAAACCTCCTTTCTATATATAGGAGTCCATGGGGCCATCATGTAATCCTAGTAGGCCACAATGTAATCCTAGCCGACCTAACAATAATAATTTAAGGGCACAATAATAACAAAATGGGGGTTACAAGGGTACAATAATAACAATAAAGGGGGTTACACTAACAACAATAAGGGACTATACTAGTAATATAGGGACCTAACATGCCCCTCTCCTTCAAAAAAAGTGTTGTCCTCAACGCTTGAGTAGCTACAGGTGCTTACGTATAAAATTATCATCCTCCCATGTAGAATCTTCGGTGGGTAAGTTCTTCCACTTGATGAGATACTGCGAAATTGATCGATTCAGTAGTTGTCGAGTTCTTGTTTCCGTGACAGCTTCGGGTTCCAATATGAATTTTCCTTCCTCATCGAGTTCGGCAATATTGTTTGAGCTGAATATTTTCACCTATAACCTTCTTTAAGCATGAAACATGGAAAATTGGATGTACTCACGAAGAAGCGAGGAAGCTCCAATTTGTATGCCATAGTACCAATCTTTTTGCAGGCACCTTGTAAGGACCATAGTACTTTGGCGATAATTTATTATTCTTCTTAGCTTGCTTGAGGGACATTTGTTTGTATGGTTGTAGCACGTAAAAATACCCAATCTCCTACATCAAAACTTCTCTCGTTGCGATGTTGATACGCTTTCGTTGTTTCATTCGATTTTGTGCCAAATTCGGGTTATCCTTTAAGAGTTGGAGAACTTCTTGCTGATGCTCGATGTGATCTTCCCTTTGCTTGAACCTTCAAATTTTCCCTTAAATATGATGTGATGGATGGTGGATGATATCCATAAAGTGCCATAAATGGGGTCATTTTCTGTCTGAGTATGGAAGGAAGTGTTATACCACCATTCGGGAGAGGTAACCACTTGACTCATTGTGTTTGTCTATCGGATACAAAACAACGAAGATATCCTTCCAAACATTTATTTACTATCTCTGTTTTGACCATCGGATTGAGGATGATAAGATGAGCTATGAGCTAATTGAGTACCCAAACAAGAAAATAACTCCGTCCAAAAAATTTCCGGTAAAAAATGGGATCTCCGTCGCTCCCACAATGACCCTTGGGCTTCCATGTAGCTTTTGAATTACATGTCCATAAATGTAGTAGCAAGCTGTACTTGCTTTAAATGGATGAGATAATGCACAAAAGTGTGCATACTTGGTAAGTCTATCAACTACCACCATGATGACACTCTTTCCTTCGGACTTAGGTAAACTTTGTGATAAAATCCATTGAAATCTCCTCCCAACATTGACTTGGAATGGATAAAGGTTGTAGAAGTCACTGGGGTCTTAATTGTTTCCACTTTATTCTGCTGCAAACCAAACATTCCGCCACAAACTTTTGAATATCAAATTTAAGGCCATCCCAAAAAAAATTCTTTCTTCACCCCTGTGGTAAGTTTTTTAAAAAATCCCGAGTGTCCTCCTAAAGGAGAAGTGTGCAATTCCGGAAAGAATCTTTTGTTTTAGTTGGGAATTATTACAAAGATATAAGCGATCTTTGTACCATAAGGAATCATTTTTCCAACTAAATGTATCGGATGTACTAGGATCTTGCTTGCAACTTTTGAATGAGTGTCCATACATCTTTGTCCTTCTTCCATTCATCTCTTACTTAGGTTATCCAATCTGGTTGGATAATAGAAATGGCACAAAGCAATTCTTCCACCTCTTCATTCTTTCTTGAGAGTGCATCTGCAACAACATTAAGCTTTCCTTTTTTTGTAGATTATTTCAAAGTCATAACCCAACATCTTTGTGACCCATTTTTTGTTGCTCTTACGAAGATAGTCTTTGCTCCAAAAAGTGTTTAAGACTATCATGATCGGTTTTTACCTTGAAGTGTCTTCCCATTAGGTAAGTTCGCCATTTCTTTAGTGCATGCGAGTATTGCTAACATTTCCTTCTCATAAATAGGTTTATGTAAATACTTTCCTTTGATTGGACGACTTTCAAAAGCAATGGGTCTTCCTTCACTGCATTAAAACCACACCAATTCCATTTCCTAAGGCATCACATTCCACAATAAATGTTTTTTGTGAAGTACGGCGTAGCTAAGACCGGTGCTAGGCACATTGCCTCTTTAAGATGTTCAAAGGCCTTAGTTGCTTCGGGAGTCCAAGAAAATGCATCTTTCTTCAATAATGTTGTTAGAGGTGCTTCTATTCTCCCATAATTCTTAACAAACTTGCGATAATACCACGTGTAACCCCATAAATCCTCGCGAGTGCTTTATGGTTGTAGGGACTTTCCATTCCTTAATGGCTTTAATTTTGTTAGGGTCTACTTTAACACCCTCGTGAGATACAATATGACCCGGATATTCCACCTCTTGTACTCCAAAGAAACATTTGGATGTTTTTGCATATAATTGTTTCTCTGTAATAGTTTGAGCACCACGTCAACATGTTCAACATGATCCTTCCAACACATGCTTGTAGATTAGTATATCATCAAAAAAATACTACCACAAATTTTTCTAAGGAAGGGTTTGAAAATGGAATTCATCAACCCTTGAAATGTAGAAGGTGCATTGGTAAGGCCAAAAGGGCATGACCAAAAAATTCATAATGACCCTCATGAGTTCGAAATGTTGTTTTTTGGAATATCTTCGATCTTCATTCTAATTTGATGATATCTGAACGAAGATCCAACTTGGTAAAATAAATTGCTCCATGTAATTCATCCAATAATTCATCAATCACGGGAATGGGAAATTTGTCTTTAATGGTGAGCTTATTGAGCTCCCTATAATCTAGACACATTCGCCATGATCCATCCTTCTTGTGTACCAATACCACGGGAGCGGGAGAAAAGAACTTTGACTAGGTTGAATTATACATCGCCTCTAACATTTCTGCAATCATACATTCAATTTCACTCTTTTGGAAGTAAGGATATCTATAAGGCACGATGTTTGGAGGAACACTTCTGGAATCAAATGAATAGCATGATCATGATCATTAATAGGTGGGAGTCCTTTGGGAGTTTCAAACACCTTGGAATGATTGTCCGGGACTTGTTGGAGATCTGACGAAATAGATGATTTTGATGTCGGAACTTCTAGTGAGCATAATTGTGCAATTACGCCTCGTTGTTCTTTCTTTAGAAGCTTTGTCATGACATTAGAGCTTATTATCCTTCACAGGCTTCCCTTCAATACCCCATAATTCGACTTCCTTTCCTTCGAAAATTTTTTTCAAGAAGAGTTCTTGAAAATTAAAAGCTACCGATCCCCAAAGATTGTAACCATTGTACTCCTAGTACAACATTAGCACCTCCCATAGGAATGGAAAGCATTGGACTAGTCAATACATATTCCCCCATGGTTAGCTTGATATTATGGCATTTTCTAGAGCAATTTATAGTTCCTCCATTTGCAACCATCACTTGACATTACTGAGTGCTGGGTATAGGAAACAATTCAATTCATTGGCTACCTTACAATGAATAAAATTATGGGTGCTACCCTGAATCAATCAACACTATTACCTTTTTCTTCTTGATTTGTCCTTGTATCTTGAGAGTTTGAGGAGTGGTAATTCTGCACGAGCGCATTACACGATATGGTCGGATTCATTTCTTCCTCTTCTAGGGTTGGGTGCTAGGTGTATATCCTCTTCTTGTTCATTTTCTTCTTCCTCTTCACAATCTATGTAAAATAATTTCTTCTCGGCACACTTATGACCTTTAGAGAGCGAAGGAACCGGTCCATATAGATCCGATCTTCGAAGGGGGAGCTCGACATAAGGCTGCGTCTACGTCGCCATTCTGAACATGGGTGGAAAGGCGGGTCGAAGATGTTTTCTTAAAGGAAGTCAAAAGCTCACGTGCTTAGGTATCGTATCGGAGAGGAGAGCTGGAAGTAAGATAAAAGGCTTGGGCAATGGTTGCAAAGGTGGTATGGGAAGAGGTGGCTTGGTGCTACATACCATTTAGAAGCTTCAGCGGTGAGCGTGCGTTGGAACAAACGAAGACGGATGGAGTCATCGGTAATGGAATTGGAGGAACACCACATGTGGAAAGATCGAACATGATTGGTTGGATCTTCTCCGACGAAGACACTTCGAACTTAGGGATGTCGAAGGGGAGCTTGGTTGGCATAGCGGGCCAACCAAAATTGTGGCGGATAGGGTCATTGATCAGGCGGTTGAAATCGGGGAGGCTAAGGCTGCAGTGTACGGCGGCAAGGGTATGGGCGAGGTAGTTCTGTGGCGGTTCGCGCTAGTAGTAGTTCGGCATTGGGGCTCGGAGCACGCGCTAGCGTTGGGCCACTGGACCGGACATAGTGAAGGTGACGGGGGGAGAACCGGGGAGGAGAAGGAGAACCCAATGAATCGAGAAGAGGAGTCGGAGTGCGGACTCGGAGGAGGAGCGCTCGACGACGATGGGACGGAGCGAGGTCGATTGACCCGAAGCGAGGGTGAAGGCGAGAAGTCTCGGGAAAGGCGCCTTGGGGGCGCAATGGTGACGGGAAGAAAGAGAAAGCCGAGCAAGGGCGAGAGAAAGGGACGAGAATCAAGTGAGGTCAAGGGCGAGAAAATGTGCGGTGACAATTGATTTTAGAGTCTTTTCCGAGGCGGTGTTAACCCGGCGCTTCTTCACTTAGGGTCGATGTGTGGTGTGCGTTAATTTTAATTTTTAAAACACTTTTTACGTTTTGAGAGCAAGAAAAAAGTAAAGTGTCTTTGCGTAAGCTGAAAATAGATCTGCAGGAGAACAATATATAATGCTTTGAAATAACATAAAAATAATAGCTACTATTGCATCTATCTAACCCAAGGAGCGGGTCCCTCAAAACTAGTCTAGGGGAAAAAAATCTAGTCAAAACACACACTGAAAAAGAGAGCCGATAGATCTAAGGTCGGGAGGGACGGGGATCTAAAGGATAAAGCTGCTAAAAAGAGGTGCAAATCACGGCCACGAGATAGAGGCGAGGTGGGCTGGAAAAAGGAAATCGACGAAAAAGCGGAAAGGACAAGGAGGAGGTCTAAAGAGGTCCAAACAAAATGACAAGAGGTGATTTGAAAGGAAGAAAAGAGGCGATTTAAAGGGATGCGAGGAGGAGGGTTCATATTTGAAAAAAGGGAAGATGTGAAACTGCGAAAAACAGGACCAATTTAAAGCTAGCTAAAACTCTTCCACAAAAAGTGGAAATCTTGAAAGCACTGGGGGCTGGGTTCCCACTCAGATGAGTAAAAACGGTCGAGAACTAGGTCAAAGCAGGGCGAGACGGTGGAAAAACCACGACGAAGCTTTAGAAAAACCCGGAAAAAAATTGCGAGAAAAAACGGTGAAAAAGGCTGGCGGTCGCGGGTTATGACTTTGTTTTCAGTGCGGAGTCGCGAGAAAAATGGGCGGAAAAGTGCGACACAGAGGTCCAGTCGCATTTTTGGGGCTGAAAAGTGCGACCCCCGCTCCGGTTGTCTCGGCGGCGAGATTTTCGGAAAAGTTGTCGTCTCGATTCTGCGGGCGATGTCGGTCACAGCACGATAGGGCCGGAAAACACGCGGAAGTTAAAAAATTTTAATGTTTTAGGGTTTTATGTGAGAAAAACAACATAAAAATAGGAAAAATAAATAAGTGCTGAAAGAAACCACAGTGCGAGTAGGCTGGATATGCGGGGAATATGAAGAACGACGACGGTCGTAATTTAAAACCGTGTGGAGTCGCCATTTGTTAGTATGAATCCTTTGTCGAAGTGTACGAAAAAGGACCACTTTAGCTACGCATAACTAATAGCCCTATGACAAAAGTGGTGCCAATATCTTCGGATCGCGATTAGTTAAACGAAAAGAGCATAAAACACGAGATATATGCATGGAAAGACATTACGCGGTAAAAACAAGGGTTTGCTCCATATACCAATAGACGAAGACAAGAACAATTTTTTGAAAGAATTTTTATATTAATTGGGCACGGGAGGAAAACAAGAAGGCGTATCCAATTATCCTCGGTGGGATGGGTTCTTGGAAGTCCTCGGCACTTGAGATCTAAGATTTCTCTCTCTTGTTGGTGTAGAAAACCCAGTACAAAGAATAGAGTTCAATGGGACCCTCCTGACAAATGATGGAAAAATGGGACCAAGTGTATAGATCCGGAGTGATCTAATAGGCAACAAAAGGTGAAGAATGGTAGGAAAAACCCTCCTATTTATAACAAAATATTGGGTCATTTACTAGATCTTGGTGCATGGGTTAACCAGGATCTAGATCCACTTTTTATGGAATATTTTATTATATTTGTTGGAGGGAAAAAGGTATTTGACTTGGGTCAAATCCCTTGATTTGTCAAAAATTAATAAATAAATGATTTATTTATCTTTTTAAAGGAGAGCGGTTAGAAGATAATCAAATAAATAATGATTTATTTAATTATTTAAGGAAGTGGTTGAAAGATGATTAAATAAATAATGATTTATTTAATTATTTATGGAGTGATTTGGTCATATTTAACAAGGAATATTATCTAAATAAGATTTAAAGAATTATTCCTAGAAAATAATAAGATAAATAAAGGTTTATCTAATTAATTTCTTTGTTTTTGGGTTAAACATGGTAGGGAATAATAATTAAATTATGGTTTAATTAATTATTCCATGAGGGAAAATTAAACAAAATAGATTTGTTTAATATTTCCTTTTAGGTTTTCTGTTTAGACCATAAACAACCTAATAAATGTGGTTTATTAAGTTATTTTACATAGTGAAGGCAATTTTACTTAGGGTAAAATTGGTCTTACATGGTGTACTTGGGTCCATCTAATGATAATAGGTTAGATGGCCAAAAAATGGTGTAACACTATCACAAGCATAGCTGAAAGCCTTTTGCTCTTTTTTCTTCCAATTGTTGTGGTGTCAGCCTTGTAGGTTGTGGAAATCTAGGCGTAGCAACACTTCCTTCTTTACGAATTGAGTGGTAGGCTTCCTTGTCGCCATAATTTTACATTCAACTTTTCTTGCCAACATCGAATGTCTTCTCCAATGAATCGAGGTTCCGAACGCATAACTTACGTGTTGTATGTTATCCTTTAAAGTGCCTATGAAGAGATCAATCTGTGTTCCTCTACGAATATCGGTTACCCTTATATTCAATTTTTGGAAGTCCTCAATGTGCTGCCCCACTAAACCATTTTGTTTGAGATTTATCAATTTGGCTAAAGAAGGTGTTGCTCTTTGTATCCTCATAATGTGCTATCATTTCCTCGTAAAAATTGACGAGTGACAATTTTTTTACGGGAGCAAAAGCCATCAATACCATACAAATGTATTTTGTTCTAAATGTAAAGTTGCAATGCGTACCTTTTTGTGTGTTTTTGCACGTTATGGAGATCAAAATATTGCTCCATATGTAGTATCCATGTTACGGGATCCTTTCCATCAAACTTCCTCATATCCATCTTTGGAGATATGGTGGTTCTTCCCGTCAACATTAGAGTTTATGAAATCACGATTAACATTTATTTTTTTCTCATCATGAGGTTCTTCTACTCATCTTTTTCACCATTAGGAAATGTTTCTTGTATCAACTTTGTCAAACCTTCCATGTACTACTTTTAGAACATTCTTCATGTTTTCCATTTTCTCATCGATATTAGCTTCCATGTCATCCATCTTAGATTCCATGCCGGCCTCCATGCCATCTATCTTAGATTCCACGCCCTTTTTTCAAACCATCCATCTTAGTTTCCACGCCTTTCTTCAAAACTTCCATGTCATTTTTTGTTGTTCTTTGTGAGAGAGAATTTGTTTGCACTTGCTCTTGTAATTTTGATATGTCATGTTGCCATTCTTCGTCTTCATGAGTCATAGTAGAGACTTTCAAGAGCTTAATGGGTGTTGAATTCTTTTTAGGGGCCATTTTATAATCCAATACGTATCTATTCTACAATATGCCCTTGCGATCAATTCAACTTGATTATTCAAACATGACTTGTGCAATTCGGAAAAAAAATTACACACCTTTTACTTTCTTTTGAGGAGCTCGATATTGAAATTGGATTATCTCTGTGATTGCGGCTCTTCAATATCTCGAGATTCAGCATCTTGAAGTCACCCTCTAAATTCTCTTTTGAATGCCATAGGTACGACTTGATTTGGATTCTCCAAGACAAAGTTATGTCCAATCTCCCACAATGACCTAATTATGGACTATCGGGAAATAAGGGAATATACTAACAACAATAAGGGACTATACTAGGGGTTACACTAACAAAAATAAGGTACTATAATAGTAATATAGGGACCTAACAAATAAGGTGATCGAGTCCATTCTTACCAAAACAATGAATCCTCATAAGAAAGATTGAGAAAACAGATTACCAAAGGAATTGTGGGCTTATAGAACTACCTGGAGGAATAGTACGTGTCACACACCTTATGAGATGGTGTATGAAGCGGTGTGTTTCGATTCGAATTGTAGATTCGAAAATTTTCGGAGAGTTTGCGGTCCAGAAGCTAGGATTGGATCTCTCGGAGAAGAAAAACAACAACGTCTTTTCGGTTGAATGAAGTTGATGAAATCGAGAGAGATGTTGTTTGACGAGAATATGTTGAAGTACAACAACAATGTACGCAGAGCCATGCAAGTTTGCGAGCGGGAGATAGAAAACTCTGAGTTCTTTCCAGAGTGTCGCCAAAGAGGCGAAAAATTGCTAACACGATTTGGGAATTGAAAAAGGAGGACGGGTAAATGGCAAAATCAGCTTTGACAGATTTGGCTTCTCTTGGTGTTGAGTCACTATCAGAATCTTTTCGAAACGCCCGGAGGAAGCTTCCATAGCGGAGGTTATCGAGAGGTGCACTGGTGTGCTTTCCTCGATATGTTGAGGGAAAGAAGACAATGACTCTATTATGGAATTTGTCTCAAAACGAGGAAGTGGAGGACATTCTCAGAAGGATATGCGAAGGACAAAAGTCACGAGCTGATGGGTGGACGGTGGAATTTTCCTTCATTTCTTTGAATTTACGGGGATGACTTGGTTGCGGTCGTAGATGGTCGAGAACACGGATCTGTCCCCATCAACCTTTCAATTCAACTTTTTTGGCTGCGATACCCAAATGCGATCGCTGTCTCTTTTGATGACTTTCGGCCTATTTCCTTGTACCGTGTTTATAAAATTATTGCGAAACTCATAGCCTCTAGGTTAAAACCTTTCTTATCTAAGCACATCTCTCCTGAGCGAGTTTGGGTTTTTAGATGAACGACGGATTCATGAAGGTGTGGGAATCGCTCGAAAGCTTCTGCATAGCTTAAGAGGAATGGTAAGAAAGGGGCTATTGTAAAAATTGATTTATCAAAGGCATGAAAAAATTAGTGGATGTATACATCTTATAATGACTCACCTTGGTTTCGAGATTTGATTTTCATTAGATGGGTTATGATTGATTTCTTCATCCTCTATTCTTCATGCTAATTAGCAGGCAACCAAACTTCTTGATACGGAGAGAGGGGTGAGACAAGGGCTACCCTTTGTCCCTCTTCTTTTCTTCTTTGAGCTCTTGAGAGGGGATCGATCTGACAGTTAGTAGGGAAAAAAGACAAGGAGATCTAAGAGGGATTGAAGTGGCGGTTAATTTATTAAGGCCTTCACTCTACTCTTTGTAGGCGACATTATCCTGTTCGACGGTAGGTGTGGAGGATTGTAGAAATCTAAAAAGCATTCTAGACCTTTTCTCAAAGCGAGGTCTTAAAATCAATGAGCGAAATCGACCTTGATTTCGGGTATGTCTTTGGAGGAGAGTGGCGGTGGGCGAGTTCTTCCATTTAAAGTCAAAACTTTGTAGGAAAATTTTAAATACTTGGGCTTCTTGTTGAACGACTCCTCTAGGATACGAGTTGGAAGTGAGTACAGCATTAAAAATAGAAAAAAGCTCAACTTGTGGAGTCATAAATGGTTGTCTCGAGCGGGGAGGCTGGTCTAATAAAGTGAGTCTGATGGCAATTCATTTTATTGGGCCGAGTCTCATGTGGGTACCTAAAGGTATTCTAGCCTCATTGATAAATTGTGTAGCGGATTCTTATGGGCCGGATCTAAGTGGAACATGTGACTCCTGGCAGTGCTGGGATAGTTGAAGACACAGAGTGGGGAGGATGGGGAATAAAGCATTTGTCTTGCTTTTCCAAATCCTTAGGCACTTGAACGACATGGAGATTTATTTCGGCCCGACTCTCTGTGGTCTCTTTTTGTTACGAAAAAGAAAGTATATAGATGCGACCTGACTATTGAATGGGTCCACACCTCACAGCAAGTCTTCCAAAAAATGCCTCGGTGGTTTGGAAGGTTGTAGTTGCTTCGGCTCACACTATAGAACAAGGCCTAGCATGAAGGTAAGGATGGTGCTCGAGGTGAGGATTGGATGTGATCCCTGGGTTGGGTGTTCGGAAAGATATGCCTTATCTCATGACACCGAAACTTCTTCTATACGATCGGGGATACCTTTTTCTGAATCGGCTAGCCAATCCCGGACTACTTCCATGCGGAAGCCCCGAGGGTGGTTGTCGGCGGATGATCTTCAATTAGAGAGATGGAGGGGAGGAATGGAGACACTCTTTGTGTTGGACCTTAAAAACTCCTCTGTTCGGTTTTCGAAGCAAGGGATGAGCTAGTGTGGGTCCATGCGCGAGACGGGAAGTTACACTCCCAAGATGGGCTACAAATGAGTGTCCCAGCAAAGTGGGAAAATCCCGCATGGTGGTCTAAACTCCTATGGAAGCTGAAATGCCACCAAAAACCGGACTCTTCTTCTAGTGCATCCTTCGGAGAAAAAAGTGCCAACGTGGGATTTCTTCGAGAAGGGGGAAAATAGGCCCGGGATGGTGCACTCTCCTGAAAACGAAATGAAGAAACATCAATGCATTTATTTCTCACTTGTCCTTTCAATGTCGATCTTTCGAGCCCAGATCCTTAAGACTCATTAATTCTCCTCGAGGTGGGAAGAAAGTATCCGACGAGCATGGTCCCGGTGGTGGCGGAGGCTTCGATGACAAGGTCGCTCATCCCCTTCGATGACGGGGCCGCAGCTGGCCCCAGGAACCAGGATTGTCTTCAAAGATATTCCCTTCCCAATTAGAAAATTGGCCGCGGAAGAGAGCGACGATTTATGATAGCATTCCATCTCCATGCAGGCGCTGCGATCCCTCACTCTGTGTTAAATACGAACTTGTTAAGGGAATACATTTACGTGGGCCTATTTTTGAAGGAGCTGCAAATGGGGGAAATGGACGGTGCGGGTGAGTTTGGTTATTTATATTCACTCCACAGAAAAATTCTTTTCGAGCCTCTGTTGGCCTTGGGCGAGGGACCCGATAGTACTGATGAGCTAAGGCCTTACATCACCTTCTTTGCGGTTATCCTTGGAACGGATAGAGACGAGGTTCGGATTTTTGGTGACTCAAAAAATGTTTTGAATTGGTTCAACACGACTCAGCAATCTCGGGAATTATATTTTGCTTCCTTTGCTTAATGAGATTTTTCGTATCAAAAGTTTCTTTAATGAAATCACTATTTGCCACATTTACGAGAGAAAGAAACCGAGAGCGGACATTTGATCTAGAACGGGTGTTCCAACGAGATGCGGGGACACGGTACGTGACGAAGATGGACAATGGGGTGATCGATCCTGTTGCCCGGCCCGGTTTTTGAATGACGACTTATCCTCTTCGTTGTTCCTTTTTACCTTGCCGCAATTTGTTCAGTTCTATGTTATTAGATGTTATGTTAAACTTCTTTTTAAAGCTTGTTAGTTTCTTACTCAAAACTATGGTATTTACTTTTATATTTTAAATAGGTACATTTTTCCTCATATGAGGAGAGCCCTCGATACGGTACTCCCAAAAAACGAGTTTTCCTTTTCTTTTGTTACTCAAGCCTGACCTCGAGATCGGGATAGTGTCTCTTGTTGGTCTCTATGAGGTTCTTTGTTATGTTGCTATGTCTGAAAATTTATCTCTTCGGATACGAAATTGGTGTACCCTACTCTTTTGCTCTACATTTGGGGGGTGATATGCGGGAATGCGAAAGAATGGAAGTGCCTCTTTTTTTGGTGAACGGTTATTTTGACTTGGCAACCTTTGGTGTACTTTTGTGCGTACCCGAGGATGTCGAAGACTAACTCTTCTCCCTCTCTAGAAGGAGATCGAGTTGAAACGAGTACTATGCATATGTTTTGTGACTCTCTATTAGTAATAGAAAAGTTCAATTTTTTTTTGTGGAAAAAAAAAAAAAAGGAATAAGTTCCAACGGTGGCGGGTACTCCTTTATGATTCCAAGTTTAAACATTTTTAAGGGGAAACTTTGTACACACCGGATGGGGCCATACAAATTAGTCAAAGTATTTGAAAATGGAGCAGTGGAATTAAGACCATTGATGGACAAGAATCAGTTTTCCTTGTGAATGGGCATAGACTTAAAATATATTTTCATCCCGCTATCAAGGAAAATTTCATACAACATGTTATCACAAAAATTTGGTCATCTAACCATTTACAATTTGATGGATCGAAGTACACCATGTAAGAACAATTTTACCATAGTAAAATTGCTTTCAC
Source organism: Pinus albicaulis (assembly GCA_034641835.2). Classification (NCBI taxonomy): domain Eukaryota; kingdom Viridiplantae; phylum Streptophyta; class Pinopsida; order Pinales; family Pinaceae; genus Pinus; species Pinus albicaulis. The sequence goes on from CM076573.1 coordinate 488,202,096, forward strand.
TATAATAAATAATTTAATAAACCATATTTTATTAAGTTATTTCTTGTTAAAACAAGAAACCCCGTGAGGAATAATTAAATAAGTCCTTATTTATTTGATTTTCCTCTAGGAACAATGAATTAAACCACTGGTTAAATAATATTCCTCGTCATGTTGACCTTTCAGCGAGAAATAATTAAATAAATCATTATGTATCTTTATTTTCTGTAGGAATAATTAATTAAATCATTATTTAGTTATTATTCCTTGTTAAATGACTAAATCACCTATCATATAATTTAAATAAATCATTATTAGTGAATTATTCCTTAACTCAGCATTATTGAAATAATAAATAAATCATTTATTTGTTTAGTATTTCTAAATAAAGGTATTTAAACCAATTTAATATGCTCTCCAACAAAAATATAATAAAATATTCAAGAAGCTAGATATACATCTTGGTTAATAATATTGCATGTCACCTACTATCAAATGGATAACTCAATATTTTGTTGCAAATAGAGTGCTTTCTCACTTTATTCTTTAATTTGATCACTTTCATTTAGTCGTACTTTTGATCATTTCATTCTTACATATTATTTTCTTTTGCTTCTTGAGCTCCCATAGAGTTCAACACATTTTTTCGTTTTTCTGTCTCCATTGAGAGAGAGAGAATCTTCGGATCTCAAGCGTTGAGGACAACCACATAAACCCATCCATTGTAGGACTGGTAACTTGTATTAGTTCCCTTTACCATGTGTTATAACATATTCAAAAATCTTTAAATATGTCTTTGTCCCATTGGATGCATGAGCAATTCTTATTTCTTTTTCATCGTTTAAGCGCTACTGATCCCTTTACTAGATCTGGTTTTGCAACATTTGTTCTAGCTCATCGAACATAGATCTAAAGAAGTTAAGCAACCATTTCATTGTTAGGGTTGTTTGTCACACATAGCTAAAGTGATCTATTTTCATACACATCGTGTATCAGCAATAAATGGCGACTCTACTCGATTTTTAATTACACATTGTCGTCGACAAATGGCGACCCAGTTGTAATCGTACTTGCAGGACCATAAACTGAATGACGTTTTTATTCAGCTTTTTAGTCTCTTGATGTTTCTCAACTTGAAAGCCATGAAATCGGTCGAAAATTCTAACTTTCAAGGTTGTTTGGTGTTTTGTAGTCGCGGAGCATCGGTCGCGACTAGAGACGACAGAGTTTTATGAGAAACTTGCCGCTCGAAGATTCAAGAATATGGCTGTGCACATTTGGGCTAAAATATACGATTTCTCGCTGAACTCACACTTTTCTGCATTGCATAAGCGCAGATCCACGGCCCATGTACGGTACAGCGAACTAAAATCTTTTTTTCTGAAATTTTTCGGTGTCGTCCGTGGAGTTTGCGAGACTTACTATTTTTGGTTGTCCAGTCCTCCGTCTTCGGCTTCTTCTTAGGCCTTTGAGATGCTCGGATTTTCTCCTTGAAGTAGAACCAAACAGGGTTTCAGTGCATTTCGCTTTTTAGGAGGTCACGTTTGAGCAGGTAGTTTGAGATTTGCGGTGCTTTTCGGCACATTGTTTCGTACGATTTCTATCCTTCGTGTCATGTCCTTTTTGATAGGTTATATCTCCATCCGAGCCTCTCTGAGTTTTTGTTTGATCTTTCCACTTGGGTACCCTTTCTTTTCTGCGTGGTTTTAACCTTTTGCCATTTCCATTTCACGGTTTTCCCTCTGCGATTTCTTTATTGTCTGCGCACTTGGCCATGGATACGGAGTCACTAAATCCTGTCACCTTTATACCTTTGTATCTTTTGGATTTCTTTTTCTTTCGGAGCTCGAATTTTCCCTCCTTTTAGATTTCTAGTTTGTTTTGGGTAGGCTTTCTTTTGGGTTGAATTTATGCAGACTGGCTGCTTTATTTCTATGCACATTTCGCGTTTTTATTTGCTAAAGTACTTTCAACATTTTTTTATTTTTTATTTATACGACCATTTGGGGCTTAGTTAAAATTCACACATGGCTTGCAGACACTCGCAGTCTAAAAGCAAAGCGCTTCGGCTTTACACCTCGCGAGCCCAGGACATAAAGCATTTCATAATTAATTAATCTACACTACGCGAGCCTTTATGCTATCACTCTTCAACCTTTCGTATTGTCGTGACTTGTCATCATTGTGTCTCCAAGGCATTTATCGTGGAAGACTCCGATGCCTTCACTCGTAGTTTCGGGTTAGGAAGACTTACATCACGCATAGGGTCCGAGTTGGTCCTGCATTCGGAGTCCCCAGGATCGACTGCGATTACGGTTCATCGGGTCACTTCATCGATTTTGAACCCGGTTCTCACCTACGAAATACCGTGCACAATGTCGGCGCCGTGTAGGTGCGTGTCCTCCGATGGTGGTGTCACTAGTCTACCTCTAGAGCCACCACTGGAACTATTTCTGACCACTCCTTTTGTACCTTTTATGTCGTGCTGAGCCTTCTCGACTTTTAGCCTGTTAATCGACGACCCTCATACTCCACGAGGCAAAGGCTGGCCGCCTATGCCAATTAACCTTCCTATTACGGTGTTAAGTGCTTTGTGAGTGCTTCGGATTTCGCCGGGTTCTTCATCCACGATTTCCGAACACGGTTCCTCACTCCTCAAAAGCGCGTCACCATCGTCAGCTCCAAACGTAGGTGCAAGTCCCTCAAGCCGGGTGGTGTCACTAGCCCCACTCCCAGAGTCGCCATCGGAACTATTTTCGACTACTCCTTTTCTCACTCTTTTGTAGTGTCAGAGGTTTAAACCTTCTCGACTTTGTGGTTAATCGAAAGCAACTATACATCCACGAGGCGAGGTTGATATGTCTAAATGCCACTAACTTTTCCTGTTAATAGGTCACCCAAACTTCACTATTTCGCCATAGATTACATATCTAACATGACCTCAACAACATACACATCATGATGATCACCAACATGTAAATTAAGTACATGCATGACATGAACATAAAATACATGGACCATATATATATATATATATATATAATGTTAAAAATATACAAGCGTAATATAAATGTCATGGATCAGGCGTGGTAGTACAACATCAATATTAGTACTAGTGGGCGATGGTCCAGGCGACTCATCTCACAGTGATGAATCTGTGGTAGATGCGAGTGGAGGGCGCATGCGAAATCTGGCACGGCACGAGGCGCGAACGATCATGAGATGATGGTGCAGATGTCGCCTACGCAGGCTGTCCATCATGTGCTGCGGCTCGATCGTAACGTGCAACGGTCCTCATCGGTCGCGTAAAAGTTGTCGTAGCTCCTACGACATGCCGCATGTTTGTACATGTCACATGGCATGCACTCTCCACTGTCCGTAATAGCCTATCACGAGCCTCTGTGTCTGCGATGGGCGGCGGGCACGATGCCCGCCTCAACGATCAGTGCGATGAGTTGGTCGCCCAACTCCATCACAGTATCTAGCATCAACCAGACATCGAACACCTATTACCAATGGAACAGGTAACCTCGACCTCAAACGGGAAACTCTCAGCCCAAAAAAGACCTCCAAAAAACATGAAAAAACACGAAAACAGTGTATTCCGGAATTTCGCACTTGGTGGGCGTCACTTTCAACATTTTATATTATGCTAAAAACAAAATTGTCTCGTGAAAAAAAGTGATCTAGAAAAAACACCCTCGAAAACAAAACCGATTTACTTTGGAATAATCCATATGTCATATTTTTGACATTTTTGCAATAGAAATAACATTTTTTAATTTTTTAAAATTCAAACATTAAAAAAACCTAAAATTTAAGAAAAACAAATAAATTTAAGCAGTAAAAAACAGTTTAAAGTCTTTAAAACTTTAAAAATATATAGGAATAAAAAAATAAAAATTTTAATTCAAACATTACCTCAAAATTTAAGGAAAAAAATTAAAAATTAAAAATTATAAAAGATTAAAATTTCAAAATATATAGAAATAAAAAAATAAAAGAGACAGCAAAATAAAAATATTAAATGAAAAAGAAAAACTAGCTAAAAAAAGTAGAAATTATGAAAAATAAAAGTATAGAAATGTGAAATTTAAAAAAGAAAAAAGAAAATGTTTATTAAATTAAAAAATAAATACAAAATAAAATAAAGAAATATATTAAACTTATAAATATCTTTAAAGAAAGTACACTATTATTGAAAATTAAAAGTAAAAAATGAAAAATTAATTAGATACGATAAAATACATGAAAATATTAATTAAAATATATATATTATTAAAACAAATAGATTTTAAAAATATATTAAATTTTAAATTATAGATATATATATATATATATATATGTATACTATATATATATATATATATATATATATATAAGAACTAGATTATGATATATATAGATTTAAAAATATATATATATATATATATATATATACATATATATATATATATGTTTAAGATTAAAATAAATAAATTAAATTTTAATAAATAAATGATTAAATCATAATAAATTATGAAATAAATTTAAATAAAATAATTAAAAGAAAGAAGAAGTTACTTTAAAAATCAATTAAAATTGATTCGGAAAAAGATAAATTAAAAAGATATATTAAATAAAAAATAAAATAAAAAACAAATTAATTTGAAAATATTAAGTTTGAACTGATCTAGTTTTAAATACACAATTTTAATTGAAATATAAAAATATAAAAATTTTATGTAATTAAAAAAAATAATATTACTATTATTAGTATTAAATTCAGATAAATAAATAAATAAAAATACAAAATTTGTTTCTAAATTAAAAAATTAAATAAGAAAGACTAAACATAAAATTTAAATATAAAAAGTAAAGGAAAATAAAATTATAAATAAAATATCGAATTTAAATTATATCATATATATATATATATATATATATATATATATACATAAATTTAATAAAAAATTATTAACAAAATTTAGAAAAAAAAAAAATTAAAAACAAAAAAAATGAATAAAATTTTAAAAAACCAAAAAAATTAAAACAAATTAAATTTCAAATATAAAAATTAAATTAAAAAATAATAATTTTAACTTTTTTGAATTTAAAAAAAAAAAAAATTAAAAAAAAATAGAAAATCAGATTAAAAAAAAAAAAAAAGAAAAAAGAAAGAAAAGAAAGATTGACGGGTGGCGCGCGGTGGCCTCCCGCCCAGGTGACGGCGGGAGGCGGGTCCCGAAAATCGCCCTCTAGTGACGGGGGCCCAGGTCCCAGGAATCGCCCTCTCGTGGCGGAAGACGCGGTTAGGGAATCGCCACCGAGGCCGGTTTCGGGGAATCGCCCTCATGGCCGACGGCGAGCTGGAGTTCGAAATCGCCTCTGATGACGGGGCGGGTTCGGGAATCGCCCTCTCGTGGGGGAGAGCAGGTTCGAGTCGCCCTCCGCCCGACGCGGGAGGGGTGGGAATCGGCCTCGGCGCGGGAGGGCGATTCGGGGCTCGGCCTCAGGCCATTCCCGAGAATCTGACCTCCATCGTGTGGACGTTCGTCGTCCTCCACCGCGCAGGCGGCCGGCCGACTCCCGAATCGGCCTCACAGCCCGGAAGTAACAAGCAGAGGCTCGGCGCCTGTCGCCACCTGGGGTGGGAGGGAGCCAGTACCGCGCCTGGCCGCCTGTGGGTCAAAATTCTTCTTTTATTTCTAAATATATATATATATATTTAAATTCAAAAATTTTTATTTTATTTTATTATTTATTATTATTATTTTAATTCAAAAAATTTAAAATTATTATTTATTTTTTTTTAATTCAATTTTTTATTTTTTATTTAATTTGTTTTATTTTTTTGTTTTGTTTTTTTAATTTTTGTTTTTAAATTTAATATTTTAGATTAATTATTTTTTAAAATTTAAAATTTATCCATTAAATTTATTAAATTTTAATTTAATTTAATTTAATTTTAAAATCACTGTTGTTTGGTTTTTCATTTTTAAAATTTATAAATTGTTTCATTTAAAAAAAATAGCAAATTTATGGATATTTGTTTTTAAATATTTGCAAGTGGTTTTTTTCATTTTTTTTTTTTTTAATGATAGTTTTTTTTATTATAATTCTTTTATTTTAATTTTCTTTTCAATTTTAAATTTTGTTTTTTTTTTTAATTTGTTTTGGAGTTAATTTTAAAATTTGTATTTTTGTTTTCTTCTTCTTATTATTTTTTTTAATTTAATTTTTTTCTTGTTTTGTATTTTTTTTTTTTTTTTTTAAATCTAAATTTTAATTTTGTAATTTTAAGTATTTTTAAATTTTCTATTTTAATTTTTTAATTATGGCTATTTTAATAATTTAGAAAAAAATGTTTTTGATGTTTTTATTTTTATTTTTATTTTTTTTGTTTTTATTTCTTTAAATTATATGTTTTTCAAATTTTGTCATTTCTTTTGATATAATTTTTAGATATTTTTGTTTTTTTGTTTTATTTATTTATTTTTGTATAAATTTTTTATTCTTACGAGTTAATTTTGTTTTTTTACATTTTTGTTGGTTTTATATTGTTTTTATATATATATTTTGATCTAAGTTTTGTGTTTTATTACAAACATGAAGATCCACCACTCTAAAAAAAAAAAAAAAGGTTGATCTTTGCATCAATACGTTTCAAAATTAGCATGAAAGTCACGCTCTAAAAAAAAAGTTGATGCGCAACAATACGTTTCAAAATTAGCATGAAAATCACTAACATTTTAAAAGCAGATATTCATACTTCATAAATAAAAATATTAGAGTGTCGAAAATGTGCTAAAAAAAAAAAAACAAGGTGATTTTGCATCACCACTTTTCAAAATCGAGGGTGTTTTTTATGCTGCAAAAAAAGTAGGTAACGGTGCGGTTACTGTTTCATCGGTAACATTGTTACGGAAGGCACGCATATAGGTGCACCGGCGGGATCAACAAGTCTGCGATGCGCACGCACAGTGTGATGATCCTCGACAATATGTGGCACGCCACTCATCCTCGTCGGGATCCACACCAGATGGGGTGGTGGTGGCGGCATCTCCTCGCCATCGAAAAGAGCCAATGTCTGCAAAATATATACAAAGTACACAACAATAATTAGAGGATTTTATTACACAATTTAATAAAAACAAGTTAAATAACATGTTAGAATAAATTTGAAATAAAACGATGTGTACACTCTATCATCAACGGCGGCTCATCGGCTGTGAAGAGGATGGTGGCACACCCTCGCCCGATCGACCCCGCATAGCAGGAGACCAAAAATGAAGGTATGCTCATCGACATCGGCTGGGAACCTCGGTGCATCATACGATATCCTCGGCCGGAAAAAGTATGCTCCTCCCTCTTGGGCATCATGCGCCCCCACATGTGCATACGTGCCTCGATGGTCGGCCTGCGACGGCTGCCGAAGAAAGAGAAGGTCGCGTCTGCGGGGAAACCTCTCAAAAAATAAACAAAAAAGCTGCGAAGCAAAAAGGGGAAAGTTGACCCTCCACTTTGTGCATGGGCACGACATCTATCTAATGTTGTACAGAGAGCTGTGCTGCGAGAAAAAATGGCAGACCACGACAGACGAGTCGTGGTTGTTGTAGTAAAGAATCAACATGATATAGAAATTTCGACTTAGCTAATGCGTTGCACCGTCAACGGTGTTGTGCGAAATCGGTCGAAAATGATAGGTGAAGAGTACCTTTGGACCTCCTCGCGACCAAACACACCAATGCGCAGCGCCTGCTGGTGACACTAAATCATGCACGAGAGATACTAAATGTGCTCCGATGTATCTGCGGGAGTAAACTAGCGACTCCACCTGCACGACGGCCAGAGGAACCTCGGGGAACAAGGTAAAATCCCACCCCTCTCATCGACAGCCTCTGTAATAAAATATACATCCTCCTCGGTGGGCGTGTGCCACTAGTTGATGCCAACCCGAAAGAAACTGGCTGCTGGGCATTCCACCTTCGGAATCAAGATGTCCTCGAAAAGGCTCATGCTGCGGGACTTTAGAGGCCAGCCTCACCTCACAGAACTTGAGGAGGCCTACTGCTGCCTAAAGGAGCTAGCGTCAACCTAACGTAATAAAGGCGAGGTTATGCATCTCTCTCCCTCTCTCTTGCCTCCCACGGGCGAACCATGTTATCTTGTTCGCTCGTCTGTTGTTGTTGTTGCCCCTCTTCTCTCCTTTCACGTCTCTTTGAATGATTGACATAATGAAAACACAATATTAAATGACATATGTATTTACAAATATACATATATAAATATTTTTTGAAAAATAAATAAAACAAGAGTCGGTGCGCCAAAAAACACGATCACGCCGAAGCCTCTGGTGCTGTCGCATCACTGAAAGCTGCCGGATACGGTGCACCTAATGATATCATTACCATAGCCAGGCAGCGGTGCTCGAGATGTTTTTAGCGCTGTCGTTCACTACGTGCGGTGTCAGAAAGCGATGCGCGATCAACGATTGCCCTATACGCCGGGAGACTCATAGCAAATCGACACCGCCCTCTTCTTACATCGTACATAGTCGTCGGTCTGCGGTATTTTAGAGGCCGCACCATTGACGTGGGCCAAATATGGTAAATCGGTGTCAACGACAAAAAATAGCCATCACGTAGGCGTTGATTTCGGTCGACGCATCGCATCACCACTATTCAACTGGGTCAACGGTGCGGCTGGGTAGCCGACGCGCCATGCTCATTTTAAAAGAAATTTAAAGAACACGGTGCGCCTTTGGTATTCGCCGAATCGGTGCGGATACCCTTGTAGCGGTTTGCGACGTCGAGCTAGATTGACAATGTCGAATTTGCGATTCATGGTGCGTTGATGACGGTATTACGTAGCCTGGGCGGCTTAAATTCCGTCGATGCAGGGTTACTTTCACGATATACCATTGTCAACGGTGCGGCATCAGCGCGTAAGCGACCGCACCGCACTTTTTAATAAAATAACGCGGTGCGCTACCACGGTACCGCGCGAGACCGATGCAGGATACGCGTCGACGCGGGTGCAGTGCGGCACGTAAATTTACGAAAGCCTGTAATGGCAGTGCGGTAGAACGAGCTCGCGCACCTTTCGCAACAAATGTGGTTAATTTTAAGGTTTTTTCAAATTCTAATCCGCTAAATAGTGTTTAATTCTGGAAAAACAAAGAAAAAATACATGTACATTTACCCGTCGAGGAGGCATGTGGTTGTACAATTTTGCAAAAAGAAAATTTGTCCACTTTTGTTTTATAAAATTCAAGGCTGGAGATTGGTGGCGATGCCTGGCAACGGTGCGTGCAATAAGTGCGATGGGAGCACGGATGTGGTGTGTGCTCAAACAAAAGGATGACTTGCTTTGGTGCTTGAAGCTACTGTAACCTTTGTCAAAAGTGAAAAAGGCGGTGGCACATAATATTTAATCATGTTACGGTGCGCGCGGGGTGCTGGCGTATCGGTGCGTTTCTGTATGCGCATCTTGCTGTTTGTGTTTTCGCGCGCATTTAGCGGCGCGGGCGTGCTTAGAGGTAACGCATCGGTGCTCTACGGTAATAAGATGCACCGGGCATCTTTGTCGGAGTGAACCAATGATTTGTGCGAGTTTTTTGAGCGCGTAATTTTTTTAAGCCTTTTCCAGTGCGCGGCATTAATGGGGCCCCGGTGCGTTTCTTTCATTCTGCACCGGGCAATTTTTGTTCTGCGCACTTTTAATGAGACACTAGGGCAGCTTAGAGGTAATGCACTGGTGCTATATAGTAATAAGACGCACCAGGAACGCTGTCCGGTGAACCAATGATTTGTGCGGTTTTTTGGCCGTAATTTTTTTTTTTTTTTAAAACCCTTTTCCGATGCGCGAAATTAATGGGGCCCCAGTGCGTTTTGATCATTGCACCCCGGGTGGGTTCTATTTCGCGCTTTTTATGAGACATCGGTGCTGACGAGTAGACATGCACGGGTGTTGTTCCGTAATGAAAGGCATCAGGCGGGTGTGTACGGAGGGCACAGTTTCCGGTGTGCCAATGTTTTATGTCGTTTTTATGTCGTAATTTTTGTTATTTAACCATCTACCGGTGTGCACGTTTTACGGGCGCCTCGGTGTGTTTGATTTATTCCTTACCGGAGGGTATCTGTTTTCACGCACGTTTTCGGAAGCACCTGTGCGGTAGACATGTAAGGACTGGTGCTGTACAGGAATATGATGCACCGGGGGAGAGTGTTAGGAGCGCACAGTTCCCGGTGTGCCTATATTTTATGCAGTTTTTTTGCCGTATTTTTTTATTTATTTAACCCTGTGCCAGTGCACGGGGATTTCAAGGCGGCCCGATGCGTTGGCGACCAGGTGCGTTTACGGGCGACCTGGGCGGTGTCAATTTTCGCGTGTTTTTTATGAGGCGCCAATGCGGAAGTTATGTAAATTACCCGTACTCTATAGAATTACAATGCACCGGGCGGGTGTGTACGAGGCACACTGTGTCTGATGTGCCAATTTTTTAGCCGCGTCGGTGCTATGTCGTCTTGAACGCACGAGTGCGTTTTACAGTGATAAGAGCACTAGACGAAATACATTCGCAAAAACCTCCACCCGCCAACCTCCTTTAGGAACCTCCGCTAGAAACAGATGTTTGGGGTATTTTTATAAGGGGTTCCTCAAAAACGTCCGCTAGAGGGTCTTTTCCTTGTAGTGTAAGCTTCAACCTAGTAAGCATGAAAAACCTTGCAAACAGTTAAACAAACTTTGCACAATAACAATACAGAGAGTGAAACACTAGCTCTCCTAATGCTCAACTCGAGCTCTGATACCAACTTGATCTGAAAGGGATGTATTATTTTTGTTGTGCTAAGTATCCAAACAATAATTAAAATGTGTGCATAAAGTTCTTTGAAGTTTGCAGGTGAAACAAATGATTTTAACTTAGTTAAGCAGATTTCTGTGTGAGGTTAAAGCATGTAAATTGCTTATAAAACATTGTACAATAGTAAATAACAGAGAATTAAACATCACATGTAACAATACTCAGCAAATTTGATGAAGTAGTTCACCCCTCTTGGGCTACATCTGCTGGTCCAGCTCCCAATGAAAAGTTCCTCATATCTTATTGCTCAAAAATGGTAAGTACATGTGAAATAAAGCCTCTAATGGTTGCGCTCTCTATAAAAACAACTTTAGAATGCTTGAATTAGTTAGGAATGACTATTCATTTGCAGAAAACAAACAATGGATGCCCAATACACGGAAAACACCTTAGTGGCCCTAATGGCTCCATGATCTTTCCCGAAGCTAAACCTGCACAAGATGATCTCTGGTGGCTCTGAAACTTATGCCAATGTGTTCAAAATGTTGAGAATACCCAAAATTGGCTATCCATGCATCAAAATTGGTCAAAAATCTAAGAAGTTATGGTCAAAACAAGAATTTGCCCAGTGTCCCTTAAAAAACTCCACTAAAAGTGGAGCAACTCCAGTTTAAGGCGCCAATTTGGTTGATCCCGCCGAAAATGGTGAAACACACCAGTTTGTCAGAACTATTAGCGGTTGGAAATAAATGTTAGGTTGGCGGGGTCACATGGCACCTCCGCCGGAACTGCCAGTTTAACCGCGAGTTTATCCACCTACCAATCGTAGCATTAACAACTACATGATGTGCTGGCCACATGGCCGAACCTGCCAGCATTAAACGTGACCACTTCCGCGGAGTTGAAGGACTTAAGGCCTGGGTTCTATGTGTGTCGGTTATATGGTGTCGGGGCTAGCCCTTTAATTTTTCCCGTCATTTAAACTTTGAAAATCAAATACAATCCACAAACCATATGTGTTAAGCACTGCACGTAAGTGAGTTGGTCGGGAGCCTTTGCACGCACTGTCGGGTCTCGGGTTTGAATCCCATAGACTAAAACAAAATTTTACATTTCCAATTTCCTCCTCGCCCTGCGGCCATGTGGCAGCCTCTGGGCAGGCCACGTGGCGCCGAATCATAGGCCCATCAAACTATATGAAATTTTTTTTTGAACATATATATAATTTTTTTTTACAAATTTTTTCATAAATTCAAACTGAGTCAAAGGTCCATTTTTGGAGTTTACTGCGAATTTTCAAACCTTAATAACTTCTGCATACAACCTCTATTTTGCAAACCGTTCATGGCGCCAGAATCACAGCGACAATACCTTTTCAGTCGTTCAGGTTTCAACCACTTCTAAACACTTTCATTTTTGAGCATTTTTTTAGCAATGGACATGATCTCCTGATCACACCTCCCCACTGGGAAGGTTTTGGACCCCAAAAGATCTCTGAACTACTGAACATGAAGATGAGGAGACTGTGTCCCCACTCTTCTAATCTTAATCCACTGAAATTTCCCTGATTTCATTAATTGAAGATTTTCTTGAAACGACAAATTTTTCCTTGATTCCATTGACCAACTTTCGTTGACTTTGACATTTTTATGCTGCACATTTTTGAAACTTGCAGAACAACAACTTAACTTTGCAGTAAACATATTGTTTCTACTTGGTCTATAATCAAAGGAAACTAAAAATTACTTTCACATTGCATCCTATCCTTATGGCGATTTTTTGTTGAATTAGCCTTGTACTTGTGTCGATTCCTGACCAAGTTTTCTCACCATTGTACCATGTCTTTCTGAAACTAGAAATGGTCATTACTGAACTTTGTGCCTTATTTGTCAAGTTTCTTTTCCCTTCCTTGGAACTTTGCACCTTATTTCACTGACGCTTTGTTTTCAGCATCGTTCGACACCAAAGACGATTGCTGCAACTGCTTGTCATCTTCTTTTAAAGAAAACCTGCTTTCAGACTGAAACAACTCATTATTTACATAAGCATTTACATGAAAAGAATTATATACAACTTCCTTTTCTTTAATCATCATCAATGTCAAGTTTTGACTTGCATTGACGAGCCTCTTCATCTGCCTTGCATTCACTAAATAAGAGTCTAAGTTTTTGCGATAAGCTCTCACAATAAACTCCTTGCCATCCTTGAATAAATGGTACTTGTTATCATGGCGATGGAAGATAGATTTCCTATCATACAAGTAAGGACTGCCCAACACCACACCTGTAATATCAAGAGGAATAACATCTAATTCAATCGTGTCAATAAAATGTGTTGTTATTGCAAAGCGCAACATGCACTTCTTTGAAACCTGTAAATTTGCATCCTTACAAATCCAACCAAGAGGATATGGTTTAGGATGTGGAATGGTCTCAAGATTTAGTTTCTTGACTAAGTCTTCAGAAATAAGATTCGCTTGTGACCCATTGTCAAACAATGTGTCAACCTTGGTATGTTTGGAAATGACTCTCACATGAAACAATTCAAATCTCTTCTCTTCACTTGGAGCTTCTATGTGACAGTTAGAAATACTAGAACTGGGTTCATTTAAATTCTCTTTCCCCTTCACGTTCTTTAGTGCCATAGCTATGATTTTTGTTTCATCTCCTGATTCTGATCCTGGGTCTTGCTCAGCTATTGCAACTGTCTTGCCTTTCTCTTTGGCTTTAAAACTTTCTAGTTTCAACTCCGGATGAAGTTTCCAACAATGGTCCTCATCATGGCTTGTTTTAGAACAGTGTTTGCAGAAAAATTTTCCCTTATCTTTTCTAGAATTTGCATTTCTCTTTTTCTTCCATTTGCCTTTAAACTCACTTTCCTCATTCCCATCCAAATTTTGTTTACCTCTTGCCTCTAAATGTGTGGCTTGAACGCAAACCTCATCTAAGCTTGTAGGGTTAAAAATGAGAATGGCATGTCTTAGGTAAGTATGCAAACCTCCTATATACTTGAGTAAAGTGTCTTGGCTATGAAAATCTATTCTTAGTAAAATACCTCTTCTTCTAAATTCTTGGGTATAAACTTGAACATTTTGTCCTTTCAATTGTTTAAAATTTTTCCAGTCCATTATGGCTTTCTGCATGTGAGCTAATGGATAAAATTGTTGTTTTATTGCAGAAATGAAATCAGACCATGATAAGACAATCTTACCATAGTTTTTGATCTCCTCCTTTATCTGGGCTTCCCACAAAACAAGTGTTGCACCTTCCATTCTCAATGAAGCTAGTTGGATTTTGGTTTTGTCATCATGAAAATTTTGAATTCTTAAATAGACCTCTAATTGCCTAATCCAATTATCTAGCTTTTATGCATTAACTTCATCATAAAAAATTGGCAATTGAAACTTAACATCTATTTTAAGAAAAGGACTTTTACCCATGTTCTTTACTTTGTGAGAATGATGTACTGAAGATGATGTAGAGGTTGATGAAGATGAAGATGAGGGTGATGATAGCGACTTTCCACTGTCTCCATTTCCTCCATTACCCTTCTTGGATTTATCCTCGTCATTATGGCCTCCTGACTATCCCTCTCCTTCCTTGTAAGTTTGGATCCTTCTGCTTCTACTTTTTCATTTCTTTTTTGGCAAAGAACTCTCACCATTTCAGTCAAGTCAAGGAATGCTTTTCTAAACACTCTTTCTTCCTCTTTGGGATCAACTTCTTCATGGATTTCTCCTTCCCTTGAAGACATGCTTATGGCTTCTTCTGCTTCTCTTTGAGGTGAAATTGAAGCTGGAGATAATGGCACTCTTGCCCTCCTTGGCTAAGGATTACTTAAAGTCTTCGCCAATTGACCTTCTCCTCTCTTAACACTACAAGGAAAAGACCCTCTAGCAGAGGTTATAAAGGGGGTTTTTAGTGTTATAAAATTGGCCAAAATTGTCAAAAAAACATATGATACCACATCCGTTTATGGTTATGGAGGTTTTGGCGGAGCTTTTAACGGAAATTCAACACAACAAAAAAAAAAAGGGCGGCCGAAGGTTATTACGGATGCTTTATTCATCAACGCTAATCGGGATTTAACGCACCGGTGCATACCTGTGGACGGCGCCTCGGGGCAGTCTAAGGAGAATGCACAGGGCCGTTAAGGTATAAAACAACACTGGGCGTAGTGTTGGTGATACAACGCATGGGGCAGTTATAATTGGTCTTGGGAATTGAGCAGTGCCCATAGGTCGTATCAACGCGCCAGTGCCTAGACTTATAGAAATGCACTGGTGCGTCCTTTTAAACAAATGTACAGAGCTTTATAATTGGTATCAGTATTCACGTAGTGAAAATATGTCATACAAATACACCGGTGCGTATAGACTCTTAAACGCCCCGGTGCGTAGTATCACACAAATGCACGAAGATTTATAATTGGTATCGGTATTTGTGCGGTGCCCATAGGTCGTCTAAATGCACCGGTGCATATAGACACAAAAAAACCCCAGTTCATAGTATCATACAAACACACCGTGATTTATAATTGGTATCTGTATTCGTGCGATGCTAATAGGTCGTAAAAAGACACCGGTGCGTAGATAGACATAAACGCACCGGAGATCCGTACTGCACAAACGCCTCGATATTTTTAACCAGTTTTGGTATTTGTACGATGCCCATAGGTCGTAAAAACACATCGGGGCACTTAAGAATACAAGCGCACCGGTGTGAGTATACACGCACCGATTTTCATTTTGTATTTTTTAGAAACACTGACCTGTGACAGTGCAATTATTGTGATTGTTTTAAATTCATTATTCATCAAAAGTCGACACATCTTATAACAATATTCATATTAATTAAATTTTTATTAATTCATTTGAATGTGATGTTTGGATTAATTTGTTATATCATATCAAAATTATTGTGGTTTTTTAAAATTCATTATTCATCAAAAGTTGACACATATATATCTTATAACAATATTCATATGAATTAAATTTTTATTAGTGCATTTGAGAATGACAATGGAGAATGCAATAGCGACAATAGAGAACACAATAGAATAAATTAAAACATTTTTTATTATATATATATATAAGACATTCTTTGTCATACAAAATGGGACAGTTATTGGTATCCCTTTATCTTTCAATTGGGACACTATGTCCATTACATTAAAGAAAATGTCTGATTTCACAGACATTTTTCAAAAAATACAACGCCTTGCTTTTATATCCAAACATAGTGATCATCATTTTTCTCTTGAACCGCTGTCACTGCTAGAGCTACTTCCATGACTTGGGTTATTTTCAGAAATGTTTTGTTCACGGTGTTGATTGTTTTCTTCTTCTTCACCTTCCATCTACAAACATAAAAATAAACTGTAATGAGTGTATATACATTGGTGAGAATAATGAAAATTGCAATATTAAATAATATACATCAATGTAAATCGAAAAGAGATGGCGTACCAATGCAACAATTGACTCATAAACTATACACATTCTTTCAAAACCATGTAACATGCCAACTTTCAAGATTTGATCTGTTGGCGCAGTGCCATACTTTGTTTCCTGCAAGTTATATACCCCATAACAAATCATATATTTAATATAAAATATTTATAGACGGAGCTAAGTAAAACAAGATCGATAGATGCTTACAAATTCCTCAATTAAGTTCTGATATGCCAACATATACGCACAACCCATATTTAACCCAATTTCAATCAATTCCTCTGATGGTTCTTCTTTGTATGTTAGCACCTATTTGAAGACATTCAATGATGATTTTTGTAAAACAACTTAAAAAATACAAAAATGAAATCTAGTTAAGTTTTTATAAGGAAGTAACAATTACTCACAAACTTAGATATCAATCATTTTCTTCCTTGTCGTCCTGTTTTATGTGCTGAATGAGTTCCATTTTCTTTTCTTTTTTGTAAGAAAATACTTGAAAATTAATATTTAATGCTAAATTGTTTATTTATTTTACCTAATAATCAAAAAAATCAATGATTACATATTACATTTGAAGCAAGTTGTTGTTGAGATGACTCCTCCAGCGATGCAATTTTGTCCATTTCTTTGACCATCTCCCTGTACACCTTTTTGGACATTCCTACTGGCATATTTATGATATCAGCTTGTTCATCTTTTGAGATTGTCATAATCTTCTTGAAAATGTAACATGACAATAAACTATTTAATTTTTATATTGATATATGAAAAGTAAGTATAACAAAAGTGATATTTATAAATAATTCTGGACAAACATCTAAAGGAATATTACTTTTTCATTCCTTCTTTTTTGTTGTTGTACATTTTTGTTATTAAAAGTCTGACATGTCTCATTGACCAATTCTCTGGAAACTCTTCTTGTAGTTTACATAAAATTTGGTTCATGGAATCATTGGATTAGTTTTTGTATTGTAAGTGGAAATAACGTCTATACATTCGTTCCACTAGATCCCTCAAACTTTTGTAAAAGTTTTTTCCCCTTTCGTTAACCGCTAGCACCACTCCAGATGAGCTAAGGACCAATTCATTTTCATTTGCATGTTCTATTTTTTTTTCTTTTCTTAGAACAACATTCATTTTCTGAGTTGTTGGTCCCTGTAGAACATTAAACAAATGTGAATTAATATAATTTTTCACATATGTTATCTAATAATTTTAAATATACTATTAATGAAACTAAAAAAATAAACTCATATTGGATCGATAGTATTTTTTCATTCACCTGATTCATCCTTTTGCAATTTTACCATCAATATTTTACGCTCTTCTGGTCCTAGATCAGAAATAATCTTATTGAGCTTCATCATTTTGTGGCTCTGCATGATACACAGTAAACAATACATATTAGTTAAATGTACATATAGTTCAAAAATAATTTTTTTGTAAAAAATTTACAAAGAACTTGCATTTTTTTCTTTTCTTGATGTGTTATCAATATTTTTGTTACTTGATCTCTTGTCACTCATTTATTTATAAATCTCAAACCTGTACCATATTATTCAATAATATATTTATAAATAAACTGTCAACTTTTCAAGTAAAAAAAAATCTCAAAAAATCGGTGTGCCATTCATGGTTTACGTACCAACGTTGGTGCATGTCTCTCTTCCAAACGCACTGCCATAACAATATAATAGACCATACAATGCTCTATGTCAACAAAGAGCACCAGTGTGATACATGTCGATGACTGCACCAGTTAACCATGATAAAATAATAAAAATTGTCTAGTGTTAGTTTTTTAGCAGAAATGGGTGCCATATTTTACATATGGCGCATCGATAAGGAAAAAATTATTTTTTTATCACATTACATTATGTGGTGTGCTTGTAAAATAAAGAGCCCCAGTGCGCTACGTTCTTGAGGCGCACCGATAAAAAAAATTGTTTTTTTTTAATTCATGCCAGGGCCCACATGGATTGGGATGCGACTATGTTAATCATCCCATCGGTTGGATGTCTTAGGTCTATATTTAGCAATACAAACCCTATAAATCTAAATTGAAAAGCCCTAATTTTAAAATCATAGAAAGAGGAAGAAGAAAGTGAAGAAACAAAAGGAATGCAAGGTTTGTATTTTCTTCTTCTTCTTCTTCTTTTTTTTTTTTTTTTTTTTACAAATGGCACACTAAAAAAATCTTTTGTTTTTCTAATTTTTTATCACAGTACTTACGTGGTGCGTTGGGAGAACAAAGTGCACCGGTGCGGTATTCCGCACAGGGCGCACCGACAACTTTTTTTTTTTTTTTTAATGCAAGGGCCGACATAGATTGGGATCAGAATATGCAGGTCCTCCCATTGGTTGGATGTCTTAGGCTTATATTTAAAAATACAAACCCTATAAATATATATTGAAAAGTCCTAATTCCGAAATCACAGAAAGTGGGAGAAGAAAGGGCAGAAACAAAAAGAATGTAGGGCTTATTTCTAAAATGATTTTTTTTTGTAAAACATCATGTTTGTGGTGCGCCATAATGAAATAGCACACTGGTGCCATATGTTACATATGGTGTACTGATAAAAAAATATTTTATTTTTTTTATTTTTTACCATTGTACTTTCGCGGTGCGCTGCTATAACCGAGCGCACCAGTGCGCTATGTTACGCAGGACGCACTGACGAAAAAAAGTCTGTATTTTTTTAAGATTGACACAAGGGCCGACATGGATTAGAGTCCGACTATGCAGGTGCTCCTGTTGGTTGGATGTCTTAGGCTTATATTTAGAAATATAAATCCTATAGATATAAATTGAAAAGCCCTAATTCTGAAATCACATAAAGTGGGAGAAGAAATGGCAGAAACAAAAAGAATGTAGGGTTTGTTTCTAAAATGATTTTTTTTTGCAAAACAGCACATTTACGGTGCACCATAATGCAATAGTGCATCGGTGCCATATGTTACATATGGCGCACTAATAATTTTTTTTTAATCACTGTACTTTCATGGTGCACTGCTATAACCAAGCGCACCGGTGCGCTCTATTACGTAGGGCGCACTGACATGCAAGGGCCAACATGGATTGGGATCCGAATATGCAAGTCGTCCTGTGGGTTGGATGTCTTATGATTATACAAACCCTATAAATCTAAATTGAAAAGAAAGAGGGAGAAGAAAGGGCAAAAACAAAAAGAATCTAGGGTTTTGTTTATAAAAATGGATTTCTTTTATATTTTTGTTTCTGAAAACTGCAAAAAAGGTAAAAAAAAACTGCAAGAAATTTTTTTAAAAAGCAATAAGCTTTGATTTTGTTATTTTACTTCATAAAAAAAACTACATAAAAAAGTAAAAAACAAACAATAGAGTTTGATTTCTTATTTTACTGCATAAAAAAACTGTAGAGAAAAGTATTAAAAAAAAAAACTTACATCATTTGAAATTCTATGGTACAGGGTTTGACTAACCAGAGGTTTGGAATTCTGATTGTCTGAATACTTCTGTTCGAATGTATTTCCCTGATCCACAGTGCTCTCGTGCTCTGTTTCCCCCAGGTATGTATCCTGCACATCTTTGGCTGAATTTTTTTGCAAAAATAGTGAAATAATGAAAAGTGTTTAGTATTTAAAGAAATGTTTTATGAAATTAGATTTTCGAAAATATTTTGCCACCCATTTTTCAATTTACTATTTTTTTTCACTTAAAGAAAATAGGGTTGTGCTTTTTTTATTTGCGACTATTCGTTTACCGATGCGTCCTTTAATTTAACCACACTAGTGTCATTTTGCATCGTTTTATAAAATGGCACCAATGCGCAAAATAAAAAACTCACCGGTGCGGTTATCTGTACATTACGCATCGAAATGACATTGAAGTTTGTGCACCAAAATTTATTGTTGTTTTGCTCAAATGTAGTGAGAAAATATCATATATTATATGGAATGGATATTTCTTCAAAATCCAGCTCGTTCCATAATATTTCTCAAAGTCCATCATGGAGTTCTTCCTATCCATGTGGAGACGTAATATTTACTTCAGATTTGTTTTATTTTTTCACTATCTAATTGAATTTATATATGTTTTTTATCCATGTATTCAATCACGCGAAACTTAATTAAACTTATAATGTATACAAATTTGAAGGTTCGTGCAGATTCAACATCGAGTTCAGATGCACAAAATATTCAAACTGCTCCAAAACATCGGAAGTTCTTATTAGGAGCTGCATACCGCAAGGGGAATTTGGTAGATGAAAATGGACAGCCGCTTCACCCTGCCAATTGTAACAATATTGCATCTTCTAGCCACAATCCCGGGACAATGATGGTAATTATAATTATAATTGTTTAGTATAGATATTGATTAATATGTAATTATTTCAACGTCAAACCAATTTATAATCATGCAATATTGTCAATGTGGTTACTAATTGATATCATATATTTTGTACTAATCATTTTCAATTTTTTTTTAATTATTAGGATTCTAGTGATGATGAACGACCTACCTACCATCTTCTGTTGCACTCCATGATAATGTCAAATCGAAAGAAGATTGAATTAAGAGAAAAAATCGGAGAGGAACGATACCAAGAATGGTTAAATCAACCACCGATTCAATTCGCGCTATGTCCAGATTCACCAATTAGGAATGACTACAGCAATAGTAGTTCTTCACAAGCTGGCAATGGAGGCAATCAAATAGAGGTTGGTATGGATGATTACTTAAGGGATATGACTGCCATGGAGACAATGTTTTTAGATGCATTCCAAAATGATGATCAGCTAGGGGATGATGCTCATATCGCTGACACCATTTTCGAAAGCCTTAAATTTGCTTCCACCACCCCTCTCTTTGGACCTGGCAGTCAGTCAAAGTCTACCCAGTTTGGGACAAAAATGTTACTGTACAACTTGAAAGCAAAGTTTGGCTTGTCGAATGCATGTTTCTCGAAACTTTTGAGGTAAGTTACCATAAAGTACTCCCCTTATATAAATTTGAAATATAATAAGTACATTGCAATGAACATTACAAATGTCAAATTTTATGAACATTAATAATTATATCGACATTAATGTACATTTAATATTAATATATTTCTCCATGATCACCAACTACAAGTTATTCAAAGATAAGGTTCTTCCGAGTGATAATGTCTTGCCCGATAGTTGCGAAGAGGCAAATAAATTGTTGAAAATGTTGGGTGTTGAGTACATATCATATCATGCATGTCCAAATTATTGTATTCTATATAGAGGAGAATATGCAGACAAAGAGATGTGTCCAAAATGTGGGCATGACAGGTATGATAAATAAAAAAAGAAGGGTAAATCACGTACTAGTCCTCCTTTTAAGATATTGAGGCACATGCCTATAATCCCAAGGATTCAAAGGTTCTTTCATTGCAAAGAATTAGCTATGTTGCAGGGATGGCATGCCTCACACAGAAGTGATTTAGGAGTTATGTGAATCCCAACTGATTCAATAGCCATGAAGCATATAGAGGATACATGGCCCAAAAAATTCAAGAATGAAGTACGAAGTCTACGACTCAGCATAGCCATGGATGGCATCAACCCATATTCCCTCCAGAACACCAGCTATTCTGTTTGGCCTGTATTAGTGATCAATAAAAATATCCCCCCATGGTTGTCCGTGAAGAATGAACATCTTATGTTGGCTCTCATAGTGTCCGTGGTAGAAGATAAGTGAAGAATATGGATGTCTACTTACAACCACTGGTAGATGAATTGAAGGAATTATGGGATGGGATAAATGTATACAATATATCAAGACCCATCGCAGCAGAGAGGAGTTTTACATTGTATGGCATATGTGCTTACACGACACATGATTATCCAAGCTTAGGAGTTTACTCTGGTAAATTACATGTTTAATTTATTGGTTTGTTTATATATAATGTAACATTATTCTTTCACATATTAGTTATTTAATTCTTTGTAATAATATTTGTTTTGATCTTCATGATATTATTTAACGTGCCATGTAGATTAATTAATGTATACAAATATAATCTCGCAGGTCTTGTAACAAAAGGGTATTTTGGATGTATCAAACGTTCTCACTACATATGCCGTTGGATAGTGGACCTTTGTAGAACATGGATTTCTAATGTTATTTCGATTCTGAAAGGGTGATTCTGAAAGCCTTTATGTGGGAATTCTTCTGGAATTTTCATTTTCAAAGAGCGGAAAGGGCTCTTATGCTTGCCATGTGGTTATTTTCCCATATGTTTCTTCAATGACATATATCATATCTCGCCAGATCGATGGTCTTGGTTTCGTTAGGGTTTGGAAAGTGTTTAGTGACTACATTAGAGACAAAATATGAGTCATTTTGTTGTTTTTGGCTTTGGATTCATTTTTCCATACTGCTCTGGGTGGATAGGGTTTTACTTGTGCCTCTGGCAAAATCTGCAGCTCTCGTTGACAACTTGAGAGAAGATGTAACTCTCAGAATATTCCGCAAGTATATAGCCTCCATTTGTCTTGTGGAGACTTTGGAACTTTTCCTATTGTATGAGGAAGAAGGATACAAATATGGATTCTCATAGTTTAACTTATGAAGGTAACAATTCTTATTGGAGAGATTATAGTTAGTATGATAATTTTTCTTTATGTTTACATATCGTGTGAGTATCTTTTCTGCATCTGTTAATTCTTCATATGGTTTGATTTTTTCATGATATATGGAGTTATCGTCCTTTGGCCTGATCAATTATTTCTTGGTTTTTTTTACAGTGTTGCTCGTCACACCTTAGTCAGGTAATTCTTTATTTTCTGGGCAAGAAACCCTTATTTAAAAGTTTTTTTTTTCTCATAATTATTGGTTTATTGGTATGTTGTATTGATGGATTATTACATATTTCCCCTCTATTCTTCGAGAGTTTACTCATCATCTATATTTATAGTTCTTTCATTTATTACCGATCTTCATTTTGTAATTAGTCTTTAAAACTCATAGGCTTACGATTATTACAACCATTTTGAATTTTATTAAATTTTCTTTTTATTACGAGGGTTTTGACAGATTAACTGCCAATAGGGTTTGCAAGAAACATATTATTTTGCTTGAAAAAATCTAGGGTTTTGACTTATAAGGGAGTTTCTTGTTCTCTGATTCTAAATGAATGGTCATTACCGTCTTATTTTCACATCTTAATTTCTCCTCTATGGTAATAAGTTATGGGTATATGCTTGGTAGATATAATAGAGTTCCTTTTTCTTTATTTTTTCCATTCTAGTTTTGAGGTCGATATACCTTTGATTAAGTTTTGTTTACTATTATTTCCTAGAAATACATTCGAAGCGTCCTGCTAGCTACGCAAGGTAACTAGTTCTTAGCTAAGACTATTAAATTTAGTATAACCCTTCATGGATATTCAATATTAATCATTAAACTTGTTTTATTCCTTTTTGCAGGTGATCACTAGTATGTCTTAATGTTATTTGTCGCTTCTCATAGGACTCTTGAATTCTTACCCTAAATTATACAATTATTAATCATGGAATTAAATTTCTTGTTCTAGGTTGGATTTATTCCTCAACCTCTTGGTTTCCATACTTGTGGCGCAGGATTATAAGCATGTTTGCAATTGCATTTATTATTTAAAATCCTTTAGTGTTTTGTTCCTTTATTGCGACATCTTAAGACTTTATAACTATTGTATCAACATAAGGACGCCTTTGGGCCGATACTGGACTTTAAAATTATAACATTGTTAGAAAATTATATACTACAGAGCAATAGAACACATAAAATATGCGGAAACACAAACACAAAAAACATATAAAACAAGATAGACACATATATATGTGGTTAACCCAACTTGGGCTACATCCACGGAAACAACCAGCCCTTCCTTTATATTAGCCAACAAAAATGAAGAGACACAAAGTACAACATATCCGCTGTAATATCTTCTTCTCTCTCACATAGTCCCCCTTTCTATTTCTCGTTCATATATACACACCATACACAGACGCAATACAATATGCTCATACAACAGAGGGGTTGTCTTCTAGGGAAAAAAAACCCTAAATTAAACATAAATTCTACCGTCAAAACATCCACTTAATGAACGACCCAGATTGACTACGAAATTAAAATATTTTACAAGGAAATTTTACAAGGGGGGCTCCAAAAGGTTTCCATCGCCCCCCCTAAACCCCCCTGACGGCGATCAAACGACGGGTGGCATTGTCGCCCCATTAAAAACAGGGGCCCAACATGACGATACATCTAAATAAGGAAGATAATCAGGCTCCACACCCAACAAACATGTCAATTTTTTTTTTATTGTATACATATATGTATGAAGTCTGTTTGTCGATTAGAGTTCAAATTGCTTTAATTTATGTATTATGCATGCTTTCTGTAGAATTTCAACTGTACAGTCCAGTAAATAAATGATACTTAAAGTAAAAGTGGATTTCATAATTCTGATATTTCTATGGTACTTATTCTTATTCTTTTTTTCAGTATGGTTAAATATGTAAAAAGGTTTAACCTCTGTGAATTTTATACGTCGGTATTCTTATTTTGGAAGACTTCTCCCATACCATAGTTACTTTGACATCATTTGCATGTGTATCGAATTTATAAATGTTTGAAGGATCATAACCCTTTTCAAATTTCTTGGGTGATTTTCCATTACTACAAGCTCTCTCTCTCTCTCTCTCTCTCTCTCTCTCTCTCTCTATATATATATATATATATATATATATATTCTATTTCTCATGATAGTGTAGTTAACAAAGTTAACTGGTTAACGAGAGATAACACATAACTCCAATTTTCGCTCTTCAAAATTTGAATGTTTTTCTTTCCCATTTATTAGGAACTTTTAATTTTGAGTTTCTAATGGACTACGATAAGCCTACAAGCTACAGGTTTTTCTATAATAGTATACTTGTTTTTTAAGAAGAAAAAACAACTTATATTTTTTTATAAGTAACAAATTACTGAAGGGAACTATTCCCTCCTTTCACAGCATAACCACTCTTTGATAAGTGATTTGGTTTCATTTTTCTCTCATAATTAAAGCCTATAAATTTTTAAATATTTTATATTGTTTCTAAGATAAAAATTTCTCTTTCTGGGAATATCTTCATTCTAGCTTCTTTTCTACATTCCACAACCTTTAATTCCTTTTCAGAAGAAAATAGAACAGATCTTGTACATTATAATATCTTGTAGGGTTTTCTATATTAAGAATATTTCCTTACTTTTCTATTTTGTATATTGTTACTGGTACTTACTAGTACAATCACACAAATGAACAAAATTAAATTTAGTTCCTTACACAATTCATTCATACCTTATGAATGTATAAATGTCTATAAAACAAAGAATAAAATTAAAATACATTATTCAATACCTTCTACTTTTATCTAGACAATATTCTTCTCTCTACTTCATGTAAATAAAGATTATAGTTCCTTAACCAAATAGTAACTCTTTTTTTTTAACAAATTAAAATGTTGATCCTAAGGAGTACATAATTCATAATCCATAATGCATAATCCTTATCTTTGATAGAGAAATAAAAGAACATAGTTAAAACATCGACTTGAAGAGAATTTTGGAAAAACAATAGCTAAGTACTAGGCTCCTCCCAACCTTGACATAACAACTCTACGTGTCCTCTTGAGCAAATTAGGCCTGCAATTCTTCTTGTCTGTCTCTTCTCATAGTTTCTCTTCAATATCTGCTTTTCCCTTTTTTCAGAATAATTGAGACAAAAACAAGAGATTTTTCAGATTAAAAAAATCCATCTACTACTTCTTTGGGTGGTTATTAACTACCTCCACCTCACCAATAAGTGGAAGTTAGTTAACTACTCATTTATGAGCCTTTGTTTCCCACTTCTGAAGACAACCCCTATCTTTTAGGAAACATTAAATTGACCAATAATTCTAGAAATAAATATAACCACCCATATTAGATGCCTAGGACTTCTCGTGGATAATAGTAATTTCTAAATATAAAATTGCAACATTTTTCTCTTTCAACCACTTATACTTAACCATCGATTTCCAGTTTATTTTTATTCATAAAATAAAACATAAAGACAACTTTATAACAATAACTATACATCAATCATTATCAATAAGGTTACTGATAATTGAATATCTATCAGTCTTTCTAATGTAGCACATTAACTTCGAGTTTAAACTTATATATACATAAATACAACAAAGTCTTTAAGCTGAGGGATATCACATGTTCACAACATGTATGCATGATAAACACCTGCCCAATGCTCCTACATATAGCATAACTAGAATTAGTGGTTACAATTTTCACAATACCTTTTAAATTTTCAACATACATATTAGATAGTAAGTAAAAATAAAGATGATATCTTATTCATGATGTTTTTTTCTTTTGAACACCTTACCAATGCACCTGTAAATAGAAAAATTGTAATAAAAAAACTCCACAAAATAATGGAGAGTGAACACACTTGACTACGAAGTGAGTGTTGTAGTCCCTCGCGAGGCAATGACTAATAATAATAAAAATAAGAATAAGAGATTATAATTGTCATATTATGTTTCAAAATTTCATTATATGTTTTAGATACGAAGTAGTAAAAATAATAATAATTAATAGTCAATGGAATTTGACCACAAGGGGAATGTTATAGTCATTGGCGAGGCACATGCTACTAATAATAATAAATTAAATTACAATTTTACACCAACAACTAAAGTGTCATTGTGCTTTCTCCACACCCCTGCACTTCCACACTCCACAAATTACAATGTGAAATTATCATTATTTATTTTCCAATCTCACACTTTATTTCTCATTTTACTTAATGTAAGCAATTATTTGCATAGTTTGAATGTAGAAAATATTTTATTTTGAAATAATAAAAAACAAAGTATAAACTAGACATATTTTATTCGATATTGGAATGCAAAAGAGTTCTGGAGAAATTACTTTGTGAGTGGTCTGATGTTCAGTGGCTCTGAATGCGTAGGTGCGCTTGTGTGCAGGTACGAGAGAAGCACATTGAAATCTTCTTCCACACTTCACATAACTTTAAATGATTAAAACATATAACATCTTTCAAACTTTATAGTAAAATGAGTACTTCATCATTTGGAACTCTTTTCAATCTAGCGCTTGCCCCGTCGATTAATATGTAATGTTGTATAAAAGAAGATATGCAAAATTGTATGCAGACATAGGAAACATTGCAAAACAACTTTTGTCATCCCTGCTCCACATAACCGTTCTTCTGCATAAGAAATACACTTCACTTAATATTGAGCAAAATTGCGAATAAAAGCACCATTGTTCCACTTAACACAGTTACCGATCAAACGGGAACTATTACCTCAAAACGAGAACTCTAGCCCAAAAAAAACTAAAAAAACATGAAAAAACAACCCAAAAACAAAAAGTGTGTTTTCCAGAACACACTTTTTTTTAGGGTCTAATTTCAACATTTTTTTAAAATTATGCTAAAAACCATATATTTTTCTTGAAAAAATGATTGAAAAACACTCTCGAAACAAAAAGTGTTGATGGTGAAATAACATCGCCAATTTTGTGTGTGAAAAAAGCAGTCTGAAAATGAAAAGTGTTGATGCTCGAATAACGTCGTCAATTTTTTGTGTGCAAAAAATACCTTGAAAACGAAAAGTGTTAATGTTGGTATGACATCTTTTTCTTTTCGGGGTAAATTGCCAACAATGTTTAATAATGACATTAAAGATAAAATATCATGACTCTAAACAACTTTAAAATTTCAATAATAAGCATGGCATTAAAGATCAAGTATCAAGTCTTAAAATTCCAAAGATTTTTAGGCATGGTATTAAAGATAATCTATTATTGTGTCTCTGAAAAGCCTTTAAAATCTAAAGATGACATTAAAGATAAAATATCACGTTTATAAAAATAAAATTCCAATGATTTTTAGGCATGGTATTAAAGATAAAATATCACTTGAAAAAAATAAAAAATGAAATAAAAAAGGAAAAATTAAAAAAAAAAAAACACACCATTTAAAGAAAAAAATAAAAATAAACCTAAAACAAAAACATTTTTTTTAAGTAATAAATAATAATAAACCGCATAATTAAAAAAAATAATTAAAGTAAAATATATATATATATATATATATATATATTAAAATTGAAAGGAAAAAAAATTAAAAAGAAAATTTAAATAATAATTAAATTAAATATATATATATATATATGAAAAATACATTTTTAAATTATATATATATATATATATATATAACAAAATCAATTTTCAAAAAAAAATATTAAATTAAAAATGAATAAAATAATAATAATAATAATAATAAAATATTAAAAAAAATTAAATATGAAATAAATTTAAAAAATTAACAAATTAAAAAATTAAATTAATTTTTATTTTTATTTTTAAATTAATTTTTCTTTTTATTAATTTTTTTATTTTAATTTATAGATATAGATATATATTTTTAAATTTAATATTTTTATTTTTTTTATTTTTTATTTTAAATAAAAAAAATGTATTATTATTATTATTATTATTATTGAAATTTTTTATTTTTTTAATTAAAAAAAACGAATTATATTTTTTTTTTATTCTTTGAAAAAATATATATATATATATATATATATATATATATATATATATATATATATATATATATATATTTTTTTTTTTTTTTTTTTTAATTTTTTAATTTTTTAATTAAAATTTTTATTTTAATGTTTATTTTAAATATTTTTTTATTATTTTAATTATTTTTAAATTTTATTTAAGCATGCTATTTTTTTTCTTTAAATTATGAGTTTTGTTTTTTTTTTTTTTTTTTTTAATTAATATTTTAATTTTTGTTTAAATTTTTTTATTTTTACAAGTTATTTATGTATTTTTTTACATATTTATAGATTTTTGGCTTCTGTGATCCATCGTTAAATTATGAAAAAATCTTTCGGTAATAATCACATTACAATGAACAATGTCGACGTGTTTTGAACCAACCAGTGTGGTTCATCATCAAGACTAGGTGAGATATTAGATTTGGTCGTTGAGCTTAAATAGATGTAGAATTGGCAAAACAGGCCGCTAGAATAACAACTAGTTTAACTTTGAAATTTAATAATGGTTAGTTCTATTAATTTAATTATTTAATAAAATCCTAAAGGCTAGTTTGACTTTGAAATTAATAACGGCTAGTTCTATTTAATAATTTAATTTATATATAAAAATCTTTTTATTTTATTACTATAGTTAATTAATTATTAATATTATTAATATTATTTATTTATCTATCTATAAAAAAATAAATAAAAAAATAAATAAAAATATATAAATAAATAAAAAAGATAAAATAAAATAAATTAAATAAATTAAAAAAAAAAAGACAATTAAGAATATAGGGTAGGGATCCAACACTTGCTTATATTCCAACCACCATCTCTATTGAGATTTACGCGTCTTTTTTCAATTTCAAGGGCCTCTCTTAACTTACGATGATGAAAATGGTCAATCCTAGCTAAGACCTTAGCCTTTTCGATGCAGATATGATGGTCAGTCTTTTCCACATGCTCAACTAGGGCAAAGGTGCGGGACCTTCCATGCCTAATGTCAGCCGCATGTTCACAGATCCTTTGGCTTATAGACCTACTAGTTTCACCAATGTAAGGTGTCCCACAGGAACAAGGAATAATGTAGACACCTTTTCCATCCCTAGGGTTCACCGGATCTTTAACCGATTTAAGAGAGTTGCAAATCATGTTAAGGGGCTTGATGAAAGAAGAAACCCTATGCTTCTTAAGGATCCTAACAATCCTATCAGTGGTACCATGAATGAAAGGAAGCCTTACATTGCTCCATAAAATTCACCATGGATTATGAGGTGGATGGTAGCCTTCCTTTCCTTGACGTTCTTATCTCTAGAAAGGACGATGGTTCTTTCTCCCATCAGGTCTTTCGTAAGAAAACCCATACTGATCAATATCTTCACGATGGTTCGCATCATTTCCCTGCTAAAAAATTAAGCAACCTCAACACCTTAGCCACTAGGGCATTGAGAATCTCTGACGAGTCTCACCTTGAGGGAGAAAAGACCCATCTCCTTAGTGTCTTTTGTAAAAATGGTTATAGTAAGTCGCAAGGACTTAAGGCTTTTCTTAAAACAGAAAGATGTCACTTAGTTAAAAATAAAAATGAACCTAATTAGTGGTCCTGCAATGTAAGGCTTCCTTTCATTCAGGGTACCACTGATAGGATTGCTAGGATCCTTAAGAAGCATAGGGTTTCTTCTTCCTTCAATTCGCTTAACACGATTCAAAGCTCTCTTAAATCGGTTAATGATCCAGTGAACCCTAGGGATGGAAAAGGTGTCTACATTATTCCTTGTTCCTGTGAGACACCTTACATTGGTGAAACTGATAGGTCTATAAGCCAAAGGATCTGTGAACATGCGGATGCCATTAGGCATGGAAGGTCCCGCACATCTGCCCTAGCTGAGCATGTGGAAAAGACTAACCATCATATCTGCATCGAAGAGGCTAAGGTCTTAGCCAGGATTGACCATTTTCATCATCGTAAGTTAAGAGAGGCCCTTGAAATTGAAAAAAGACCTGTAAATCTCAATAAAGATGATGGTTGGAATATAAGCAGGTGTTGGATTCCTGCCCTATATTCTTAATTGCCTTTTAATTTATTTATTATTTTTATCTTTTATTTATGTATATATTTTTATTTAATTATTTTTTATAGATAGATAAATAAATAATAATAATAAAATAATATTAATAATTAATTAACTATAGTAATAAAATAAAAATAATTTTATATATAAATTAAACTATTAAATAGAACTAGCCGTTATTAATTTCAAAGTCAAACTAGCCGTTAGGATTTTATTAAATAATTAAATAAATTAATTAATTAATAGAACTAACCGTTATTAAATTTCAAAGTCAAACTAGTTGTTATTCTAACAGCCTATTTTTCCATTTCTATATCTATTTAAACTCAACGACCGGATCTGATCTCTCACGTAGTCCTGATGATGAACCACACTAGTTGGTTCGAAACGCGTCGACATTGTTCATTGTAATATGATTATTACCGAAAGATTTTTTCATATTTTTTTACAGTTTTATTAGTTTTTTTAATATATATATATATATATATATATATATATATATATATATATATATATATATATATATATATATTGATATTTGATTTTTTCTGTCATGTTTTTTAATTTTATTTTTATGTTTTATTGCCAAGATTAAAATCACCACTCTAAATAAAAATGATTGATGTTGCATCAACACTTTTCAAAATTAACATGAAAATCACTAACATTTTAAAACAAATGTTCATACTTAATAAATAAAAAAATTTAAAGTGCCGAAAAAATCCCCATTTTTCTAAATGGACATGACCTTGAAAAAAAAAATCAAAGAAAATTTAAAGTTCCAAAAATATGCTAAAAAAAAGGGTTATTCTACATCACCACTTTTCAAAATCGATAGGAAAATCATGACATTAAAAAAAAAACCATATGAAAATTTAAAGTGCCAAAACTATGCTAAAAAAAAGGGTGATTCTACATCACCATTTCTCAAAATTGGGTGTTTTTTTTGCTACCTCAAAAAAACGTGTACCAGGTAATTTTCCCATTTCATCGGTAATTGTGTTTTTTGACAAACAATAGCAAATGTAAAGTCTTCAATAGCCTTGTGAAACTCTCATTCAAACACATGTTGCAGCCCTAACGTCTCTTGAATAATTCTCCACGAGTACTTCCTCCTTTGAAAATATCACACTCTAGAACTTGCCCCGTCTCCTTTGAACCCGCTATTAGTATTAATTAAGTATGCATATTGGCTCATAAGTGTTACATGTTTCTTGAAAATTGAAAATAATCTCACCACTCTAGAACTTGCCTCGTCTCCTTCGAATCTTGTATGTCCAATTGCTTTCCATATATCAAACATAACAAACATCTTATTAAAGTTAAGAACCTACATATTCTCTCATATTCTCATAGAATCCATGTCCAGTTGCGAAGGTGCTTCACCGCACTTCCTTACCTCTGCACAATCCTTCATTTTGCACAGATTCACGACTTTATGCACATGTTTTCCCACACAACTAAATCTATAAAATTTTAGGATAGAAAAAAACTTGAAAATGAAATAAGAGTGAAATACAACAACAGTTGTTGTGGTAGTGTAAGTGTCAATGTTAACGCTCCGAAAGCTTCTTTCGCACCTTCGCACTCAACTTTGGCATCATTCGATAGAACAATAGCAATCTCAGGCATACCAATGTCAAAACACTCACTAACGAAATGGCCACTCATAAAATTAGTCTTTTTTGTCCATGCCTTGACTCTGGATACTAACTTAGCTTTGTGCGCATTGTGGAGGAAGAAGCTTGACTCGATATAGTCCTTACTCCTTAACAAACTCCCCCACACCCAATTTTTGACACACCCTTTTTACCACACTTTCCTCACAATGTTTGTCCTTCCTCTGCATATCACAAAATTAACGTTTTTTGTCCATGCCTCGACTCCACATATTAAATTAAAGCTTGACTCAATATAATCCCTGCTCTTTCACAAAATCTCCCACACACAATCTCTCTACACACCCTTTTTCCCACACTTTCTGCACACTCTTTCTTTGCACAGAAAAATCATAGTAGTTGTATATTAAATTAATATTTTAAAGCACATTTCTTCACACCCCCACCCCTCGCCCTTACGCAAGGCACTTGGAATCCTCGCCAGCTTTGGCATTGTTGGGTAGGGCAATAGCAATCTTAGACATAATAGTGATAAATCACTCACTAACGAAATCACCACTCACAAAATTAGTCTTTTTTATCCATGCCTTTACTTCGCATACTAAATTAGCTTTATACACACTATAGAGGAAAAAAACTTGACTTGATATAGACCCTGCTCATTAACAGACTCCCTCGCACTCCCCCGCACCCAATTTCTCCACACACCTTTTCTTCCACAATTTCCCCAAACATTTTTCCTTCCTTCACATATCACAAAATTAGCCTTTTTTTCCCATGCCATGACTCCACATATTAAATTAGTCGTATGCATAGTACATAGGGAGAAAGCTTGACTCGATATAGTCCATGCTCTTTAACAAACTCCCCTGCACACAATCTCTCGACACACCCTTTCTTCTTCACTTCCCGCACACCCTTTTTCCGCACAATAAAATAGTAGGAGTTAGCCCTCTACCCCCCACTTACGTAAGAGACCTGCATCCCCGTCATTTCTAGCCTCATTGGGCAGAGCAATAATAGTGTTAGGCATAACAATGTTAGAGCACTCACCGACGAAATGACCACTCACAAAATTAGTCTTCTTTAATTTTAAAATGATTTGACAGACACTATGAAATATTGAAAATAAATTTCCCTCCACAAGGAGAATTATGTCACATCAAACCTCTCTTAACTAATAAAAAATTAGAAATAAAGTTTCTAGAAATTATTTCTAAATATTAGAAAATAATTTGTAAATTTTAAAAAAAGAATATTCAACATTTTCCCAAAAATTTAATTAAAATTGCAAAAATTCCACAAAATAATCAATAGTCAACAAACTTAACTGCAAGGCAAGTACTATAGTCTCTAATAAAACATTTACTAATAATACCCAACTTTACCTAACTTGTTTCAGGATAAAAAATAATCTATAATATGGTGCGATGACTTCGTTGGAATCAATTAAATACTTATATACTTGAAAAAACAATTTTTAAAAAATTTCTCGATATAAAACACATTTAAAATATTGATACATAAAACTAACGTGCAAAGGACATTGTTATTTTTCAATTACATTTATATTTTAAAATACACTAGTGCAGTCACCAATATAATAAGTAAATGAGGAAGACTTCACAAAAGTTTCCATATTTAAAATATATGAAGTAAGACAGACGCAATTATCCTAATCCGTGAGGTTTTTTCGGAATTTTTAAATCGATAGATAATTAATATTTTTTATATTAAAACAAATTTATAAAATAATTAATAAAAAATTTAAGATATATTAAATCAATTTAACTTTTATAATATTAAATATAACTAACCGAATAAAAATTAAAAACAATATTAACATTTATTAAGTGGTATTATGTATATTTTTTAATATATTGATATTGAAAATTTTAGAATAATATTTATATAAAAAATTTAATAAATAAAAATGATATAGTTTAATTTATAAATGAAATAGTCTTTTTTACATAAAAATTTGATAATACAATTTCAAGAATTTATGTTGTTTAAAATATACTCTCAAATTTTTTTTGAGTATTCTAATTATGCAGAGTAAACAATTTAAACTCAAGTTTTTAAAATTTTTTTATAGAATTTTGATTATTATACAAATTAAACAATTTAAACTCAATTTTTTAAAAAATCTCTATTACATTTTAATTAAATTAAAAATTAAATTACAAATATATTTTTAGTAAAAATTATAGATTAAAAATCAAAATAGAACTAGTATATTATGTAAATTTTAGTAATTTTTATATGGAAATATTCTTATTTTTTTTTTTTTAAGTTTGGTAGTACTTTTCATTTTTCATTTTTCATTTTTTTTTTTTCACCTTTTTTTTTTTACTCCATATTCATCAACATGTCTACATACATCATCCCGAGAAAGGGAATTGAACCTATGATGAGGGAATTGAACCTATGATGAGTGCTATCACAGCCCATCTCATCACCATTTAACCAAGACCCCAGAGACGAAAATATTCTTATCTTAATTCATCTAAATTTTATATTATTTCATTTAAAATATATATAAATTTTAGTAAGCTTTACATAGAAATATTCTTATATATAAATTTGAGTAATTTTTATAGAGAAACATTATTATCTTACTTAATCTAGATTTTATATTATTTCATTAAAAAATATGGTAGACTAATTTAATATTTCACTTAATTATACTCTATATATATAAAACCTACACATTTTAAAGTTATTTTAAATAAATAAATAAAAGAAAATTAGTAATAGATATTATTTTTGGGATTCCACCGGGTTAAGTAAGCCATTCATCTATGACCAATACCATGAGAGGTGGTTGTAATTGACTAATTTCTCATTATTTTTGAATGGTCCACTTAGTACTCATTCCATGAGAGGTAGTTGTAAGTGACTAATTTCTTATGGTTTTTGAATAATCCACTTGGCACTCATTGCATCGAGTGATACTCACAAGGGTGAAGAAGTGAGATTGAAACTAGTGAAATGAATCACATAGCGTCAAATGAATCTTCCGGAATTTGCACCCAGTAACCAGATTTTCTCGAGAGGCCACCCATCCCAGAACTCTTCTACCTCAAATGCGCTTAACTATGGAGTTTTTTCCCACAATCAAGTCCACTAAGCTTGCTATCCCATTTGCAAAACCTTAGCAAGTATTGTGCCTCATGAACCATTCAAGTAGAGCTCCCTTTACTCTTTGTATTTAAGTATGAGGGGTCTCTGCACTGTGTTATATTAGACATCATTTTTGGGATTCAACTGCGTTAAGTAAGTCATTCATCTATGACCAATTCTATGAAAGGTAGTCATTAATTTCTCATGATTTTTGAATAGTCCATTGAGCACTCATTGCATGAGATGATGCTCACAGGGGTGAAGAAGTGGGATTGAAACTAGTGAAATAAATTACATAGCGTCAATCATCACTTTTAAGGCTAGCACCCGATAACCAAGTCTTCTCAAGATCACCTATCCCAAAACTTTTCTGACTTACCCCATTTACAAAATAATTAATTAAATTTAACAAAATTTCTACTCAATTTTATCACAATCTGACCAGAAATTCTCCAACCAAATTTGAAACCAGGTTAATGACGAGCGTTTTAGCGCAGGTTAAACTACGCGCAGATTTGGACAATGACAAGAGTTTTAGCCGCGACATTCAAGTCAATTGAATAAGTGGAAGAATCCCACACGAAAAATATACTAATTGACCCCACAAATGGTGGAAAGTTCCAGGAAGATGCTCGAAGAGGTCGCACCACCAGCAGGTACGGCTGTTTTTTAACTTTAACTCCACTACGAAATTATGTACTTGGGCGGTACCTCTTTATTGATGTGACCCCACGCCATGTTATATGGTATATATTCAGTGGGCAAGAATCTGGAGCTGAGAATTTCTAATTATTTCCCCTAGTTTTTAGGTTGAGGAATTTTTTTTCTACTAAATGCAGTAATATGGGGGAGATGAATCTATCAAACTGTGTATCTATATAATTTATAAAGCAACAACCAGGCGTTGGAAACTGTGCACGGTAGCGGACATTACACGTCTATTACACGTCTAGCTCTGGATGCGGTTGATATGGGGGGATAAAATCGAATGTTACTGCATAGTGCATTTGGGTAGGGCTATATCTGTGATTTTATTTGGGTGTCTGGAAATTGTTGTAGCTTAGGTCCGTTGGAAAGGAAATGTGATTTCGGTTCTCCAACGGAACAGACCTTCGAACATAATGGGTCAGTCGGGTTTATATGGAACTATGAAATCTGAGTTGGGTTTCGGATATAATCTTCAGCCATGGCGATTTCTGAAATTCAGTTTGAATTTGGGAAAAAGACTTTGGGCATGGGTAGAATTATACAAAACTTCCTGCTCAGAAAAATCTCTGTTCTCTAATATTCATTTTCTGCTGTGGTCTTTTCTATGATTCTCTCCCAATATAATATCATTGCAAGGGTGTGGTGAGATTCTTTATCTCGATTTGTCTCTGTGATTCTCAAGTCTCTGTGTTCCATCATTGCAGAAAAGAGTTTAGTCACTGTGGCTTGTACCATCAAAAGCAGATATATTGCGAGGGTAAAAAATTATAAGCTGCAGGTGCCGGCATGAACATGGAAACCTAATAAGCAAGGAGTTAAGATTGACCTCAGAGCTTTACCATCTCAAATTACAGAACATTCTTTGTAGATAGGAAACCCCTGTTGTTTTATAAGTTAAACTTTTACAATGCAGAGGAAATCAGCCAGTTCCGATGCGGAAATCAACATCCTTGGTGATGAGATCCTCATAACTATTCTTGATAAGTTGCAGGATCCTATAGATAGAAAGTCCTGGTGCCTGGTTTGCAAGCATTTTTTTTATCTGGAGGCCAACTACAGGAAGAAAGTACAGCTGATGCGATCAGAGTTACTTCCAAGGATTTTGAGAAGATACAGCAAGATTCAGCATTTGGATTTATCTTTGTGCTCTCACATCACAGATAAGAGTCTGGGGCATGTGGCAGGCATCCTTGGAAATCATTTGGTTTCCATCAATCTTTCTAGGTTGTGGACATTCACTCATTTGGGTCTTCTTGAGTTGGTTAAAAATTGTCCGTCTTTAGTCGAACTTGATCTTTCCAATTGCACTGAAATCACAGATCATGCAGCAGAAGCCATAGCACACGCCCGAAATTTGGAATCGTTGAATTTAGTGAAATGCAAGCAGCTTACTGACATGGGTCTTGTATGCATAGCCGTAGGATGTAGTAAATTGCAGACTTTGAATCTTAGGTGGTGTGTGGGGGTCACAGACCTTGGAGTTGAGCTGGTTGCTATGAAATGCAAGGAGTTACGTAGCCTTGATCTCTCTTACACGCAGGTATGCTCCTACCGCTGAGTTTAATAACTAGTGTTCTTCTTTACAGCTTGTTCACATTGATTCAGTTCGGCCATGTCATGATAAGTCTCAGGCTGCACTATATTTCCTATTTAATGAAAGAAATCGTTATGGAGAGTGCACGAGTTTTGGGAGATTGAGTGCATCCATTCTCTCTTTAGCTCATAGCAGAACTCATGAAGCCCAGCTGATTTTCAATAGTGTGTTTGGCTACCCTTATAGCCTTTTAAAAGCTCCATTCCCTCATATTAATAATTATGGCAAATAGGGGGTTGGGTTAAATTATGGCTCTAATGGAAAGAGTAATTGCACAGGAAGCTAGGTAGTGAATAAATATGCACAATCTAACTGTTAGATGTAGTTTCCCCTTTCTAGGCATGTTTTCCTTGTCAATTTTGCCCAAAGTCTCGCTGGAATTTAGTGGAATCTTAAATTTCCGCGGTGTAATATGCAGAATTGGGTGTACTGCTATTTTTAGGGGTTGAATCCATTTATACATTAAGAACACATTTTAAATAATTTAAAATCATGATTTTGCTTAAAATTGCATCCCTAAATTTAGACAAAAAAAAAAAAAACATAAATGTCAAATAGTTAGACTGTTGTGGGAAAACAAGGAAACACACAAGATAATAGGATAAATGTAACTGAAATGGAACCACTGAAGGATAAAAACACTATGAAACTTTATTGATGAAATTCTCCGTGCATACAAGCCTCTCGGGCCACCTCTTTTAACTAGACATATTTCGTTATCTCGTTATTTACCTAAATTTTATTATTCTAACTACATAGTAAATTTACTTTTGTTGTCACATTTATAACAAACTCCACCTTGACAACAAAAATCCTAATGCCCATTCATCATCTTTTCTACAAGCCGAGAGAAGCGAGACACCAT
Source organism: Pinus albicaulis (assembly GCA_034641835.2). Classification (NCBI taxonomy): domain Eukaryota; kingdom Viridiplantae; phylum Streptophyta; class Pinopsida; order Pinales; family Pinaceae; genus Pinus; species Pinus albicaulis. Next base: position 488,240,920 of record CM076573.1, read on the forward strand.
CTCAACTTCTCTACTGAAACTAGCTTCGTGAATATATCTGCATGGTTTTCCTGTGTGCGGACCTTCTTGAGGACTACTTTGCTGCCTTCGATTATATGTCTCACAAAGTGATACCTTACATCGATGTGCTTGGTCTTGCTATGATAAGCTGGATTTGTGGCCAAATGAATAGCGCTTTGACTGTCACAAAACACACTCACTTTCTCCTGCGTCCTTCCAATCTCATCAAGCAGACCTTTTAACCAGATTGCCTCTTTACAGGAATCTGAAGCAGCTATATACTCTGCTTCAGTAGTGGACAAAGCAACTGTCTCTTGAAGCTTTGACATCCAACTGATTACTCCACCTACAAGAGTAAAAACATAACCTGTAGTAGACCTCCTTTTGTCCAAATCACCTGCATAATCAACATCCACATATCCGCAAACTGTACCTTCACGACTATCAAAGCTGATGCAATGGTCACTTGTGCCTCTCAAATACCAAAGCACCCATTTCACTGCTTGCCAATGTTCTTCCCCTGGATTTGCCATGAACCTGCTGACAACTCCAACTGCATGTGAAATGTCAGGTCTTGTAGATACCATCGCATACATTAAGTTGCCTACTGCATTTGCGTATGGTACACGAGACATATACTGCTTTTCTTCATTAGTTCTAGGACTTAAATCCGAAGAAAGCTTAAAATGGGAAGCTAATGGAATATTAACAGGTTTCACATTGTTCATACCGACCTTTTCAAGTATTTTCTCCACATACTTTTGTTGTGATAACCAAAGCTTACCATTCTTCCTGTTTCTGTGTATCTCCATGCCCAAGATATGTTTTGCCGCTCCAAGATCCTTCATTTCAAACGTCCTAGACAACTAAGCCTTTAACCTGCTGATTTCTTCCATGCTTTTGCTTGCAATAAGCATATCATCAACATACAACACCAAGATAATGAATATGCCATTGAAACTTTTGAAGTATACACAACGATCATACTCACTTCTGATAAAATTCTGGCTCACCATGAAGGAATCAAACTTCTTGTACCATTGCCTGGGCGACTGCCTCAGGCCATACAATGATTTCCTGAGCTTGCAAACTAATCTTCTATTGTGACCTTGTACAAAACCTTCTGGCTGATCCATATATATCTCTTCATCCAAATCACCATGAAGAAAGGTTGTTTTAACATCTAACTGTTCTAACTCAAGGTCAAGTAAAGCAGTTAGTGCTAACACAGTACGAATAGAAACAAGTTTAACTACTAGTGAAAAGATCTTATGAAAGTCAATACCTTCAACCCGAGAATACCCTTTTGCAACCAGTCTCACCTTATACCTTTCGATACTTCCATCAAATTTTCTCTTCAACTTGAAGACCCATTTGCACCCAACAACGCTTCTCCCTTCAGGGAGTTCTACAAGATCCCAGGTATTGTTCTTGGCTAAGGAGTCCATTTCTTTTTCCATAGCCTTTTTCCATATCTTGCTATCTGCATCATCAACTGCTTCCTGATAACAAGATGTTTCCCCATCTTCATTAATCAATGCAAATGATGAAGCAGAGTCTTCATACCTTTTGGGTGTTCTTCTTTCCCTTGTAGACCTTCTTAGAGTGACTGGTTGCTGACTGGATTTTGGAATTTCTCCAGTTTCCTCTGCTTCTCCACCTTTTTCAGAAGTCTCTCCTTCCTTTCGACTTTCTGGAAAAGGTACAGTCTCCAATTGAATCTGCTGACCTGGCGATACCTGCTTTTGTTCAACTTTTTCAACATCTGATTTTAAAAGAGATGATTCATCAAATGTTACATCTCTACTAATGATTATCTTCCGTGAAGTAGGATCCCACAACCTATATCCCTTCAATGAATAATCATATCCAACAAAGACACAGCATTTTGATTTTGGATCTAATTTTGAACATTGATTTCTAGGAATAAGAACATAGGCATCACAACCAAAAATCTTCAAATGCGAATAATCACAAGATTGACCCGACCAAATTTCTTCAGGAATTTGACAGTTTATTGCAACCGAAGGTGATCTGTTAACTAAATAACAAGCAGTAGATACTGCTTCTGCCCACAACTCCTTTTGCAGATTAGCATTACTAATCATGCTTCTGGCTCTTTCCATAAGAGTCCGATTCATCTGTTCAGCAATACCATTCTGCTGAGGAGTATAAACAATAGTTTTATGTCTAACTATCCCTTCATCCTTACAAAATTGTTCAAATTCTAAAGAGGTAAATTCACCGTCATTGTCAGTTCTTAAACATTTGATTGATTTGCCTGTTTTCTTTTCCACCATTGTTTTAAATTGTTTAAACACATTAAACACATCAACTTTCTTTTTCAACATATAGACCCAAACTTTTCTGGAGAAATCATCAATAAAAGTTAAAAAATACAAAGCACCTCCATAGGACACAGTAGGAGATGGTCCCCACAGATCAGAATGAATGTAGTCCAAAACCTGCTTACTATTATGATTGCCAGACTTGAATCTTTGTTTACATTGTTTGCCAAACACACAATATTTACAAAAATCCAACTACAAGGATTTCAAATCAGGAAGTAGCTTGCGGTTCATCAGTACCTGAAGACCTTTCTCGCTCATGTGACCCAACTGCTGATGCCATAGACGAGAACCTTCTTTTGCTTTATCTGACACGATCACTGCTTCACTAACTTGAGTGCTTCCCTTGAGTCTGTACAGGTTTCCGACCTTTTCAGCCTTCATAACAACCAAGGCTCCTTTCGAGACTTTCAGCACTCCATTCTGACCTGTAAACTTATAATCATTCGAATCCAAAACTCCCAAGGAAATCAAGTTTTTCTTTAGATCAGGTACATGCCTAACATCAGATAAGGTTTTAATTGTACCATCATACATTTTAATTTTCACATTTCCAATCCCAACAGTCTGACAAGATGCATTATTTCCCATGAATACAGAATTATCATCTACAGTTTCATATGATGAAAACCAATTTCGGTGCGAACTCATATGATGAGAAGCACCAGAGTCTAATAGCCAATAGTCAACATCTTGTGAGATATTACAAACAGGGAGTGCTTCAGCAATTAAAACCTCATCATCCATACCTGAATCGCCCTGATTTGCTTCCTTGTTGTTTTTCGCCTCCTTCCGTTTTCAACAATCCTTTTTGAGATGTCCCGGTTTGTTGCAGTACCAGCATTTTTCTTTACTCTTCTTATCGCCCTTTGACTTCGATCTGGAAGAACCTCTTGTCTTCTCCCCCCGTTCCTTTGACCGACCACTAGCTACCATGGCTTCAGGTGTAGAAGTCTCAATGCTAGATTGTCTTTGTACCTCTTCAGATAAGAGAGCACCCACGACAGATTCAAGTTTTAATGAATCGACAGTGCTCAAACTGACTGAGGTCACGAAGTGATCCCATGACTCAGGCAGGGAACACAACAAGGTTATTGCCTTGTCTTTTTCCTCCATCTTTACTTCCATATCAGACAACTGACAAATAAGCGTATTAAAAACATTTAAGTGATCTGCAATTTTCGTACCCTCCTTCATCCGAAGGCTGTACAGTTGTCTTTTTAAATAGATTCTGTTAGTCAAAGATTTTGTCATATAGAGAGTTTCCAATTTCTTCCACAACCCCACGGTTGTACTCTCTCCAACAATATTGAAGAGTACTTCGTCTGCCAAACACAACCGAACGGTACTGAGAGCTCGGGCATCCAAGTCCTCCCAGTCCGAGTTTGACATGCTTGCTGGTTTTTTAGTTACCCCGTCAAGTGCCTTGTGCAACCCTTGTTGCACAAGCAAAAACCTAACCTTCAGTTTCCATAGAGAAAAAATGTTTTTCCCGGTGAATTTCTCCACCTCAAATCTTGCGTTTGTCATTTTCACGATTTCTTCCTCCTAGGGATTCAGATTTCCCTTCTTCTACAAAAAAAAAAAATTCTCTTCTTCTTCTAGGGTTTCAAGATTTCCCCTCTTCTACTAGGGTTCCCTTCTTCTTCTATGGTTTCAAGATTTCCCCTCTTCTACTAGGGTTTCAAGGATTTCGAATTGATTTCCCCTCTTCTACTAGGGTTCCCTTCTTCTAGGGTTTCAAGATTTCCCCTCTTCTACTAGGGTTTCAAGGGTTTCGAATCTCTTCTTTCTACTACAAACTTTAAATAGAAATAAAAATTGTTCTCCTTTCACTAAATCAATTCTTATGAAACTAAACCCTTTTAAACAGATTTTTGTTCAAACCCTTTTCTCAAAAAAAAATTTGTTCAACCCCTTTCTCAAAAAACTGAACCTCTTTTTTTTTTTTTAAACTCAAAAGATCCTTAAAAAACAAAGGCTGTTTTAAAAGACTGTTCAAACCTTGTTTTAAAAGACTGTTCAAACCTTGTTTTAAAAAACTGTTCAAACCCTATTTTAAAAGCTGTTCGAACCCTTTCCGTCACACTGAATCCTTAAAAAAATTTCTCTTTCTTCTACATTGTCTGCCCCAAAAAAAATCTGTTTCTTCAAATTACGATTACTCACAGCAAACAATTTCTTGGGCGGATTCTTTTTCTTCCAGCGGAAACAGTTTCTCCAGCAACAACCCACAACAAGCTTCTTCTGCTTCACCCACTGTCTGCAGTTGAATCGCTCGACCCCTTTGCTCGGCAACAATTTCTCTCGCTGTTGAACGACTGCTTCCCTTTCTCACAGTGGTCTCTCACGACGGCTTCAGGAATTTTGACTTTTGAAGAATGCTTTAATCAGCGGAAAAAGTCCTCTCGACAGTTGTTTTAGTGGATGGATATACGGCTCTTCAACAGGATTTAATGCAAACGGGCAAAGGCTGGCTTCTTTTCCAGCGGCTCTCCACCACCACGCAAAGGCTGGCTCCTCACAGCCTCCTTTCTTATCTTGCACCGGCTCTCTTTCCACGCAGCCCAACACCACCACGTAAAGGTTTGCTCTCACTTCCAGTGACTTCTTTCAACGGTGGCAGTTCTTTCTTACTGCAGCAGAATTAATGGAAACTCGTTGGCTTTGAGCAGAGCTACTCCACAGCTTCGATGGCTTCAGCTTTACCAAACAATGCAACCACATTTTTGGCTCCGATACCACTTGTTGTGGGAAAACAAGGAAACACACAAGATAATAGGAGAAATGTAACTGAAATGGAACCACTGAGGGATAAAAACACTTTGAAACTTTATTGATGAAATTCTCCGTGCATACAAGCCTCTCGGGCCACCTCTTTTAACTAGACATATTTCGTTATCTCGTTATTCAACTATATCTCGTTATTTACCTAAATTCTGTTATTCTAACTACATAGTAAATTTACATCTGTTGTCACATTTATAACATAGACTCTGACAAATAAATATAGTTACACGATTGTTTTATGTCATCTTTAATGATTAGGTGGTCCTTGCAAAAATGGCTACTTATAGCAAATTGTTTGCATAGCAGTTTTTATGGATTTTTTAATACTAAGCAAATTTGTTTTTGCTGCAGATAACAAACAAATGTCTGGCTTCAATTAATCATCTAAATCATCTTGAGAATTTAGCATTGGTTGGATGTGTTCGTGTGGGTGATAATGGCCTTACGTGTCTCAAAAAATCTTTGCAGGTATGACAACTGAATGAGAATGCCTCTTGTTGTAATTATCAAACTCAATGTTTAGCAGAGATGAAAAATTATGACTTAAAATACGGAAAATGGCAATGTTTTGTGTTATACTGGAAAATATATCAACATTTACTTTAGAAAACTTCAACATACTTGAAATATGATGTAAAGAAACAAGAAGTTGCGACTCATCTGCAAAATCAAATGTAATTTAGAATCTTCAGTTGTGAGGTTGAGAAATAGAAATAGATATTCAGTACAAGAAGAAAATCCTTTTTAGCAAAACATTTATAATACATGCCAAAGCTAAGTTACACCAAGTTATAGAGAAATGAGGATGGAAGCGGTGAGACGGGAGACTATTTATTTGTTAGAACTTAGAAGGGAGCAATAAAATATAGCCTTAAACTTCTTTTATACGTGCTACTTTTTTGTGGGCTGGGTCAACCTTTTCCTAGTAAAGAAGCATCATATCTGAAATTGACTTTGGTGTAAGTCTGAGAGCTTATATATCTTTGCACCATGGGTGATCGATGTAGTAACTTCTTTGCCTGATGCTATATGCATTAACATGAAATGAGTAAAGAATTCATGATATCATTGACTGTGAGTGTAACAATTTTTGGCATGGAAATTGTTGACCCTCATTAGAATGTCCTTTTGGAATACTTTGTCTTCTAGTCCTTCTTGTTCCATTCTTGTTCCAACTTTAGCATATTTTTCTTTTTTGTTGCTTGTCAAGTTGTCTGTGATTCTCCAGGCTTGACCTGTGGCTTGAGGAGCCATGACTTAGGGGTATCTAATCCGTCAAAGTCACCCAGGGATCGCACTTGGCCTGGGCCACACCAGCCCTAAGCTGACCAGATTTTTTAGCAAGAGTCTCCTCCCCTAGCACAGGGCACAACCACCCCATGAGGTTTGATCCTAGGTCGCCTTCCTAACAAGGCCCATCCTCAACCGGTTGTGCTAGTAAGACTTGACAACTTTAGCAGATCTTTAATTTTCAGAAAGATTTGCATTATTTTTGCATTGGGATCTCAATGGTATATGTCCTGCTCAGGTGATTGCATCTTTTCATATCCGTTATATTTGACAATTTGATTTTGATTTACTAGTGATTGTCCCTAGAGACGGAGTCCTTGTAATTAGGAAATTTTTGCCGTTGCAAGATGGCTCTTCAATATATTTTGAGGGTCATATTTGTTATTCGGAATATTAAATTTTTCTGGATGTCAGGGAAAGTGCAATTATTGAAATAATAACATGGGGTGGAATGCTTCTTGGTGAAAATTTCTGAGGATTTCTCGAGTATGCTCCAAGAGAATATTTCTAGGTAAAAATTTCTGATGATTTCCTGATCATGCTCTAAAAGAATAATTGTCAAGGCAAACCAGACAAGATCATCTGTATTGAAAGTTCAGAATTATCATCATGGAACTAGTTTTTCTTTATACAGGACAGGTATAGCAGTTGCCATAATTGGTGCGTGAGGCACTCAACATAAATAAGCAATAATTAGGCATACTGTGTTGCTGAAACATGAAAATCGTACTTTGTAGTCTTGTCTTTGAAGAAGCTCTTGAGTATTCAGGTTCTAGCAGGTCTCACAATGTGGAGTTTACTGATCCTTCTCATCTTTTTCTTGTTTCATGTAAAAATTATTTCTCATGACATTTGTTCCATTCTCCAGAAGGTTTCTGAGCCTATATTTATGATTATTTTATCTATTAAGATCTTTTAACTTACTGAGTTGGAAAAAAGGTCCTTTAGGACCTTGAGCGATTGATGATTTGTACAATTGAAGGCAATTTACTTGATCCATTTATGTTCTCTTTCGGATGTTTTTTCTAGAGGCATGAAAACCTGAAAAGCATAGATTAAATAGAGGAGAAGAGTTGCTATTTTTGACTCTCTCTTCTATTTACAGTGACATCTGACTCAATTGTTGCTATGTTACAGAGACTTGATGTTTCGAAGTGTCAGAACGTTAGCTGCACCGGAATAATTTCCCTTGCAAGTGGTTCCTCAGACTTGCGTCAACTTACTCTTGCCTATTGTATACCAGTAATTATCTGACTTAAGATTTGTTGAATATTTTGACTTCATCAGTTGTCAAGTATTGAAGTTCATAAGCGTAATTCTCAAAGTGATCCATTGTTTAATATTTTTGTGTGTTATGTACTACAGGTTTCTGACGCTCTTCTTAAGAGCTTCCAAAACTTGGATAGACTACAAACGATCAAATTTGATGGTTGTGTAATTTCTCCCAGAGCGTTGGAGTCAGTTGGGAAAAGCTATTGCATGTCTTTGAGGGAATTAAGCTTAAGCAAGTGTATTGGAGTTACAGATGAAGGATTGACTGCACTTGTGGCATGCTGTAGAGAGCTGAACAAGTTAGATCTCACTTGCTGCCGCAATCTAACTGATGTTTCTCTCTCGGCCATTGCAACATCATGCAGATATCTTTCATCTCTTAAGATGGAATCCTGCAGCTTGGTCACAGAAACAAGTTTGACTATGTTAGGAGAGGGCTGTCCTTTCCTGGAGGAGCTTGACCTCACCGACTGTAGCATAAACAATACAGGTTCCATACATTGTTTAGATATGAAGAGAATTTTGATAGTAATGATGTTAGTAGTATTGTTCCAATTTTGGAGATTGTTTTATTGTATTCTATGCTTCTTGTATTTATCCTATCCGTTCATGCAGAATTGAAATCCCTTTCTAAGTGTTCAGAATTGATAACGTTGAAGCTAGGATTCTGCCCAAATATATCCAATGAAGGAATTGCCCATATAGGAGCCCGTTGCTTACATCTCCAAGAACTTGATTTGTACAGGTACACGTCATTATTCAAGTGAACCCACCATTTTATTAGAAAGGTTATTTTAAAATCTGTTTATCAAAATGATGTTTTTTGCACTTTTCATTTGAAGATGTTTGCAGTTTACTGATTGGAACTGTATATCCAGATCTGTAGGAGTCGGGGATGTTGGATTAGCAGCAATTGCTAATGGTTGCCCAAGGTTAAAGAGTATTAATATTTCTTATTGCATACATGTCACTGACAATGGTCTGACATCTCTCGCTCAATTGCAAAAACTTCACCAGCTTGAAATCCGAGGTTGTTCTGGGATTTCCTCTGCTGGTCTTTCTGCAATCGCTTTAGGATGTAAGCGTATCGTTGAATTGGATATCAAAAGGTGCTATGGTGTTGACGATGTTGGAATATTGGCTGTAGCCAGGTCATGTCAAAATCTGCGACAGGTAAGACATTTTAGAATCAGGGAGGTTTAAATTTCCATTCATCCTCCCCTGTATATCTGTTGAAAGATAAAAATTTAACATTAAAATCCATGGTATTTGTGCAGATGAATGTCTCATATTGCTCAATCTCAGATGTTGGGTTGTTAGCATTGACAAGTCTTAGATGCTTACAGAACATAAAGCTAGTTTATTTGAGGAATGTAACCATCAATGGTTTCATGTCTGCTCTGCTGGCTTGCAAGAGTTTGAAGAAACTCAAGCTTATTCAATCCTTAAAGTACAATTTACCACGAGTTCTGATTGAGATGTTGGAAGCCCGTGGGTGCAATATTCGATGGATGGACAAGCCTTGTGTGATATAAGATGCTCATCTCAAATAAGTGTTTGTACTTTATCTGTTTTCGGAATTGTAATATATATCTCAGAGTTCCTTTTAGGGGTAGTGTTTGTCCAAATTTAAACAAAGAAAATTTAGGTAATGATGAATTTCTGTTTAAAACTAATGAATCTGTGGGTTTAATGTAGTGAGAATTATCTCATATATCTATCTTCTGAAAGATGGAATTAGCACCTATGGTATCATAGGTATACATTGTATCTTGAAGAGCTTTGTGTTTATTCTGAATGGTATCTTCTTTATTTTTATTTTTAGGCTTTGTTTTCATTTGTGCAATAAGTGCTTTTTATTCATGGATGGTCAACGCTGACTTTTATAATCTTCTTAGAAGTTTGCAAACATCTTTCTATGCAATTTCTAAAATGCAAACTACATTGTTTTCAGTACTTCATTTTTTTCGGAAAATGTAATATATTTATATCTGATTTTTAGCAATACGGTTTGTTCTACTCTTAACACCAATACACTAATTGGGTGTTTGGCTTGGTCACTCTTAACACCAATATACCAATTAAGTGTTTGGCTTGGTCGTGACCTTAAAATTAGATAATAATAATAATAATAATAATAATAATAATACATATTTGTGTAATCATGAATTTTTGTTTAAATAATTCATGGGGTTCAATTTAGTGATAGAATTATCTCATACAGTCCATCTTCAATCCCATGAATTTGTGGGGTTTAATTTAGTGATAGAATTATCTCATACGGTCCATCTTCTCAGAAATGAAATGGGCACCTATGGTATCATAGATACTGAAGATTTTTGCGTTTATTTTGAATGGTATCCCTTTTATTTATATGTAGGCTTGTTTCTCTTGCTTTGATTTTGTGCTGTATGTTATTTTTATTCACAGATGGTTGACGCTGACTTTTCAAATGTTCTCTGAAGTCTGCAAGCATGTTTCTATGCTGTTTCTAAAATGTAGATTACATAGTTTTTAGAACATTTTAGCTTCAATTCAAGATTTTGCAGGGGCTAGTATTTGTATTTATATAGTCTCTAATTTGGTACCAGGGGCTAGTATTTGTATTTATATAGTCTCTAATTCGGTGAAGCCAGCAATGTTTTTGGTTGCAGCGAGATCCAAGCACTCTTTTTGAGCTGCTAATTGGTCTCTACAATAGTCTGCTTCGACCATGTTTGGTTCTGTTTTGTGTTACATTTTTCAGCGAATGTTTTCTCTCATTCCCTCCTCAGCTCAACTCCTAGGCAGAAATGCATGGCCTGTTTTAATATCAAATTAAAAAACCTAAGTAGCTTTTTGAGATACGTAATGAAATAGCACAAGATACCTTTATCTTATTGGAAATGTCGGTCTCTGGGATGCTTTTGAGGGGCACATTAATGAAAAGAAGAAATTGATCAGAAAATTTTGTTAGAAGATTCTAGTAGGATTAAACTTGTTAGGAGCCATGAAATTGTTATTTTGATGATGTTTGTTAATGCATATCTCAAAGCCAAATTCATAGAACTCGGAATAATTTTTTTTTATCATGGACTCTGTAATTGAGCCTTGTGATTGGAGAGGGTACGAAACTCTTGGATCTGTCTTACAATTTGGTTGGCTTGCTTTTGGCTAAATCCTGTTACTAAGGGGTATTTATTCTTCCAATGCCACCAAGGTTTGCCTTTGATCTCATCTACATAGAAGATTGCATTAGCTCAGTGACCACCTCTAACAACATCATCATCACAGAACTACACCATCATCGCAGAACTGCCGAAAATGATAACGGGTGAACCTATGCAAGAAAATCAATGTAACAGATTTTAAAGAAAAACAGAAAGCAAACAATGGAACACATACACAGTGCACAAGAGTGTAAACTCTTTATGGAAAAATTGACAAACTCAGAGTCACACCTCTTTCTCGTTGTATGAACAGAATAGTACACGACGATATTTAAGTATTTTACAGTGTCACTCGACCATAAAGTGATAAACATTAATATATTACCATGGGCTGAAATCATGAATGGAGAAGCATCAAAGCATATTGAACAAGAACTTGTGTTGCCACTTTTTCCAAAGGATTTTTCTCAACCATATGTTACCATGGGAAGCAAGCTCATAGAGTTTTGAACTTGGATTGTCACTGCAAGGGGTCCATCTTGGTATTGCACTGCAGCCAGAGGAAACCTATAACCCCAACTTATATTATCTATTTTTTGTTAAACTAAAAGGTGTCAACTTGGAAATTCAAAATTTTTAGGCAAATTAAAATTTGGTGAAAACTTAAGTGTCTTTCAAGTAGTGGTGGTGGTTTGGATGAAAAATGGGCTGTTCGTAGTGGAATTGAAGATTGCATAGGTTCTAGTTGCTTTGGTTCCCCGAAGTGTAAGCTACTAGAATTATCAATTAGGCATTCTTCAAACACACTGTTAGAAGAGAACTTAAAATCAATTAGGTGTTCTCCATTGGAAGACAGACATTACAAGTGAAGAACAGTTGAAATATGTAACTAGGTTTGGTCTTCATAATGACATATGTAATCATGATTTTATGTATTTGATGTAAAGAGAAATAATTTTATTATTGTCATTCTTGAGGCATGAGTTTCATGCTCAAGGAAAATTCATTTTTCGGTCAAGCTCCTATTGAGTGCTTCTAGGGTTTGTCATTGAGACTGCAAGTCAATTGAGTGATTGTCATGTCAGGAAGACCCTTTTGGGCATGCTACATATTTAAATAAAGAAAGTGCTTCTAGGGTTTGTCATTGAGACTACAAGTCAATTGAGTCATTGTCGTGTATGGAAGACCCTTTTGGGCATGTTACATATTGTAAAGAAAAATTATTTGAGTAAAAAATAGAGTCAAAGACCCTCCAAGACCTTGTCAAACAAGTAGCAACAAGTTGGCCTACATGAAGAAGCAAGTTGGCCTCATGAAAGGATATTCGACACCCTGTGAAACCTATATATAAGAGACTTCGACCTCACTTGAAGGGCACTCACTCACCACAAGAAATTCGATCAAGGAAAAGGAGAGCGAAGAAGAGGAAGACTAAAAGAACGAAATTTTGAATGTTGTTTTGGGCTATCTTCACCTCACATGTGCGAAAAATTAAGGCAACCTTACTACAACAAATCGAAGTGCAGGAAAGTTGTTGGGCAAGTCGAAGTGCTGGAAAGTTGTTGGGCGAGATGAAGTGCTGGAAAGTTGCTAGCAAGTTGCTGGGGGTCGAAGTTGTTGGAAGTTGTTGGGTCGAAGTTGCTGGAGGTTGTTGAAGTCACTGGAAGTTGCTAGGTCAAAGTAGTTGGGAGAAAGTTCATTAAGAAGAAATTTTGACATGGTCTTGGAGGGGTCTTCATCAAAGGTCATAGATCTTGGAATTCATCAATTGAAGTTCTATAAGAAGAGAAGAGTTATTGTGGGTTTTCTCTTAAGTGGAGAGGTTTTGGCCTTGGTTGATCGCCTATATCTTGTATCCTCTTCTCTAATTGTTCTTTATTGTTTGGTAGTGTTTGATGATAAAAACCTTGATTATAATCAAGTGTAAGAAGAAGCTAATCAAGTCAAGTAAAATACATCACAAGCAATTCTCAAAGTAAGAGAAATCATCTAATTTGTTGCCCCTAGATTTCTCACCATGGTATCAGAGCTAAGGTTACAAGACAAGAAAAGGCAGGGTCTTGAAGAAGGATCATTAAAGGAGTCTCAAGAAAGGTCAAGACATCAAAGAGGACATTGTACCATCAAGAAGTGATACTCAAGGGCCGAGCTCAAGGAAATCATCAAGAAGGACCAACTCTTTTATCATATTAAAGGAAGAACATATAAGACCTCAAAACCCTAGCTCATCCAAAGAAGAGTTCCACACTTGAAGCATTCTTTGGAAGGTCACACATTTTACAATCATCATCTCAAGGAGAAAAAGATCTCAAGGAGCCCACCTCCACTCAAAGAAATAAGGACCACACATTGAAGCATCTTGAAGTCTCTACATCAAAGAAGAAGCATTGCCATCATCATACAAAAGAATCAAGGTGATCTCCCTCTCTTTGAAGAAACGATCACATCAGAAGCATATTTGAAGGACATTTCACGAAGAAGCATTGTCATCTTCAAGGAATCAAACATCATCATCAAAATAAAAAGACATCAAGTTGAAGATATCACTATCAAGAAGCATCTTCACTTGACAAGTACCTCTATATTTATGTACGAATCTGCTATCAAAATAACTTCATTTTGCAAGGAGAGCAACAAGTTGGTTAAGTCATCAAATTTCCTTGCATGGAAGAAGAGGACAGATTTGATCCTCACAGAAAATGAAGTCGTTGGACATGTTAAGGGTTCAATCACTGAACCACCAAAAGAGGAAGCTCAAGCTCTAGCAAAGTATATGAAGGGGGAGATAAGGGCTCAAAGAATCCTTATAGAATCAATCAAGGGCTCTCTCATCCCCTATGTAGCGAAATTGGAGAAGCCAAAAGGCATTTATGATAAGCTGGTAGAATTGTTCTCCGTAAGCACTGTAGGAGAAGTGATATCTTTGAGAACTTAGCTATATAAGATGAAGGTATCAAAGGAAGAAGGGATAACCTCATATCTTATGAGGGTGTCACAAATACGAGACCAATTGCAAGAGTTGGGGGGAATAATGTCCGAAAAAGAGATGACCATTGTGGTCCTCAATAAACTACTTGATGAATGGGGCAACTTTGTATCAAGCGCCTGTGGAAAAAAGGAACACACCCCATTAAGTGAACCCTGGTCACTGTGTAAGATTGAAGAAATCACGCTGAAGGTAAAAAGCAATGTAGGATCAAGTGAACGAGTTATGGAAGTTTGGGAAGTTTGGTCCTCAGAAAAAGAAGAAGATCGATATGTCAAAGATCCAATGTTATGGATGTCAAGAATATGGGCATTTCAAGGGACATTTTCTGAAACTCAAGAAAGACAAGAAGAAAATAAAAGAAAGAATTGAAGCCCATATCAACGAAGAAGTAGAAGAATCTGATGAGAAGAATTCCAAAAAGGAAGGGATAGATCTTCACTATTAAGGTCTCTCAGATACATAGCAAGGAGAAGTAGGAGGTGAAAAGACCTCTACCATGGTCAAAGATTGCTATCAGGATAAGAAGCATTGCAATTATGATAGGATGCATAATAAAGATGACATCATATTAGAAGCATACGATTGAAGCAAGATCTCATGACATCATTATAGAAGCTTTAAAGATCGCTGAAGTTGAAGTCTACATGATTATAGCAGTCACCATAAAAAGGAAGTAGCCCTTGGTGGCCTTGGTGAAAGCATAAGTAATATGCATGAAGAAAGTCATGTAGCATGGTAAAAAGAAATCAACATGAATCACCATCATTAGGAAGGAGCATTTGTAGAATGAGGATAATTAAGATCCTCCTTTGGAATCTTCATTAGAAGGTTCACCTCTCTTGGAAGAAGCAAGTGTCCCGTTAAGAATTCCACCTTGCATGGGACTCATTATTTGAAAGGATGATGGTATGGTGACAAAGGAATGCAACATGGTTGAAGAACTTTCAAGCAAATAAAGGAAGTTGCCAAAGAAAGTATAGATGACCAAAAAGAGAAAAGAGGCATGCATATGTTTGATAGATTAAGTGATGTCATCATAAGTTGCAGATAGCATGGGTGAATGCTCTACCTCATGAGCGTGATCGAAGAAAAAGGATCTATTCCTTCAGAAAGATGCATGAAGGCATGGTTCACATGTTGACAAGATGAAATCAACATAATATGTTCTCATATGGAATATGAGATGGTTGACAAAGATAAAATAGCTATGGATGGAAGTTCGTGGGGAGAATTATGTGAATAAAGAAAGAAGAGGCCATGAAATATGCAACTATAGTCATGAAAGAAAAGATAAGAAATCAATGTTCAATGACTAGAATAATTGGTTATGATCTCTCCATAAAGAAGGTATGAAGACCTCGATAAGGTCTGTAAAGGAAGGAGACCCTTGACATTGAAAGTCTTGGAGATGTGTTTATGAATGTACAGGATGTTGATGTTGCAAGCAGTTGATGTCATGATGAAAGGCCATCATAAAAATGTAACTTTGATTGATGTTCATTTTGATTTTTGAACAACATATGGTTGGGATTGAAATAGGGTTACCGAAAGAGAGTTGTAGATGTCACCTACAACCAAGAATGGATGGAAGATTTTGAAAGTAACATGACTTGGAAAAGGTAGTTGGATGAATAAAAGGCAGATGTGGACTAGAAGATCACTTTCCGATGAAAAGAAGGATGACTTGACTGATATGATTCATGAAGGAAAGTGATGGATGGTTGATGCCCTACAAAGAAAACCTAGATGATGAAGGCTCCATAAGGATGAAGATGAAATTCATGACATCAAAAGGAGGAGCTCTACAATCAGCTGATAGTATCATGATCTCCTCCAAAGAACTGATAGTTGCTGTTGGTAACAAGTCCCTAAATAAGAGGGAGCTTGGAAAAGTCCCTAAATAAGAGGGAGCTTAGACAGTCCCTGGATAAGAGGGATCTTGGGTATATTCCTCTTATAGGAATGAGTATATATTCCCTATTTGAGAGGGAGATATAAACACATCATTCTTGGCTTCATATTGTGAATAAAGAATGGAGGATTAGGTAAGCATATGAGATTGATTTCGATACTCTTTGAGAATGAGGTAGGGCATCCTAGATAAGAGTAGTCGAAGAGGAAATTCCTTGAGGATGTGTTATTCCAAGATAGGAATTGTCCTAAAAGGACATACCCTATGAACACCCAGGTGTGGTATGTGCCTTGAGAGACAATGATGATGGTGTTTGTCAGTGATTGGTCTCGTCATCAATGTGCTCTAATCTTGTGGAGAGATAGAGTTGTTAGTCAAGGCCTTTCTATTTGACAATGTTGGTTGGTATGATGAGATGCTTTGGTATAAGTCGATAAGATAACTTATGAGATGGCTTACCAATCTGACTCTTCTTATGAGAAATCTCCAGTTTGATAATGTCCATGTACCTTGTATGGATTATGAGTACCTCCCTAGTTAAGAGGGAGTGTTGAAATATGTAACTAGGTTCAATCTTCATAATGACATAAGTAATCATGATTGTATGTAAAGAGAAAAATAAAATTATTATTGTTATTCTTGAGAAATGGGCTTCATGCTCAAGGAAATTTTATTTTTAGGTCAAGCACCCATTGAATGCTTCTTGTTGAAAAGTGTAACTAGGATCGGTCTTCATATTGACTATGTAATTATGAATTTATGTAAAGAAGAAGACAAATATAATAAAATGTATTTTTATTGTACTTGCTTCATGGTTTTCATGAGCAAGTCAAAGTATGCCGGCCTACATACTTGGTGTAGGGTCGGCCTAAAAGCAAGTCAAAGCATTGTATATATAAAGTGACCCGCGGCTCATTTGATACCACCAACCAATGTAGATTTCTTTGAATAATATAGCGGATTTCAGAGAGGATTTAGTGCGGGTTAATAGACAGAAAATTGCATGATAAAGTTTGGGATAAGTGTGGGCTAAAGGACAGAATGAGAATGTAGATCTCTATGAAGAAGTTACAGGTGTTAAATACGGATTTAAGGTCAGCAAGGTATCAAATGCATTAGTAATCTATGCGGATATCAAGAAGGACCTAAGTCTAGACATATTTGTGACTGCAACAATATAACAAGGTCTGGGTTAAATGTGAGTTAATGCAGAGGACACAGATCTATTTTGTAAGGCATTATGAAGTATAAGAAGTGTGGATCAGTATAAGGAACCAACGGTCAAGTTTGAACCTAGTGTGGACTTTAGTTCAGTGTAACAATGCAGATTAAGGATTGAAAAGTATGTGGATATCACAATGTGAAAATAAGAGAATAGAAGGAAGGTAAATAAGAGATTTACCTTCCTACCTTCAGTACACAAAAAACAATATATCCCAAGTGAACATGAAACAAGAAGAAGTATGTTGATAACCGAAGACTAAATCAAGGAAGAAATAATTAGAGACCGAGTTCTCTAGTGGTGATGCAGGTCAGTGCAAGTTGGTGCAGGAGAGAAGGATCAGCATTGTGAAGCATACAATCAACATTGACAAGGTCTTGGAGACATTCCTAGGTCAAGGGTCTGAGTCTTGGTCATGGTACTTGCCATTTGAAGATCCATAAGAATAATTCCTTATGGGTTTTCCTCTCCAAGAGGGAGAGGTTTTTCCCTGGCTCTAGGAGCCTAATTTTGTGTCTCGTGTATTTTGATAATTGACTTGATGAAAGACTAAATAAGCTAAAGAAGAGAAGACATAAGTAACTCAAGTAATCTCACAAGTAATTATCAAGAAGAGAATTTGAATTAATCACCAGCCCTCTAAATTCTCAACACTTATAGGGCTTGTCATTGAGACTAAAAGTCAATTGAGTCATTGTCATGTATGGAAGACCCTTTTGGGCATGTTACATATTGTAAAGAAAATTTATTTGAGTAAAAAATAGAGTTAAAGACCCTCCAAGACCTTGTCAAACAAGTAGCAACAAGTCGACCTACATGAAGAAGAAAGTCAGCCTCAAGAAAGGATATTTGACACTTTGTGAAGCCTATATATAAGAGACTTAGACCTCACTTGAAGGGCACTCACTCACCACAAGAAAATTGATCAAGGAAAATAAGGGGAGCGAAGAAGAGGAAGACTAAAAGAACAAAATTTTGAATATTGTTTTGGGCTATCACACATGTGAAAAATTAGGGAAACCTTACTACAACAAATTGGAGTGCAGGAAATTTGTTGGACAAGTCGAAGTGCTAGAAAGTTGTTGGTAAAGTCGAAGTGCTGGAAATTTGTTGGGCAAGTCAAAGTGCTAGAAAGTTGTTGGGAAAGTCGAAGAGTTGGAAATTTGATGAAAATTTGTTGGGTCGAAGTGTAGGAAAGTTGTTGCGCAAGTTGAGGTGCTAGAAAGTTGTTGGGAAAGTCGAAGTGTTGGAAAGTGGCAAGTTGCTTGGGGTCGAAGTTGTTCGAAGCTGCTAGGTCAAAGTAGCTAGAAGAAGTTCCATTAAGAAGAAAGTTTTACTTGGTCTTGGAAGGGTCTTGGTCAAGGGTCATAGGTCTTGGAATTCGTCAATTGAAGTCCTATAAGAAGGGAAGTGTTCTTATGGGTTTTCCTCTCAAGTGGAGAGGTTTTGGCCCTAGTCTATCGCCTATATCTTGTGTCCTCTTGTCTCATTGTTCTTTATTTTTTGGTATTTGTTTGATGATAAAAACACTAATTATAATCAAGTGAAAGAAGAAACTAATCAAGTTAATTAAAATGCATCACAAGCAATTATCAAAGTAGGAGAAATCATCTAATCTGTTGCCCCTATATTTATCAACAAAGTTACAATTCAAGGCCCTTGTTCTCTTTGTAGCATATCTGTAAAACATATTTTTATGAGATGAAAATGTGCTAGATAAATTATAATTCCCTAATGATAAGAACATGACCAAACTTAGGAATAATAATAATAATATTAATAATGGAGTTAGCAAGAAAAATAACACAAATAGTGGAGTTCCTCCATGTATGTGTTTTTATTTGTTTTCCATCATATTGGATGGAATCCCTTATAGATATACCAACTATAAACTCTAAATTCTTAGGAAGCTTTTGGAATGGCTCTACAACCTATGATCTACAGTTTAGGCATGGGTAAAAAATACCTAATTACAATGGGAATTTTTTATCATTATAAGTTTGGCTATATTTATAAATTTATTTTTAAATACAAATATAAATAAATAAATAAATACATATATATATATATATATATATATATATATATATATATATATATATATAGAGAGAGAGAGAGAGAGAGAGAGAGAGATTATATTATAAGTACAATATTGTTACAAAAACTCAACAAGCATTGATAAATAAGTTGAAAGCTTGATTTGAGCTTGCAGGCCAAGATCCTTCCCAAATATATGAAGTTTTGCACCAATGGAAAAGTATATGCTATAATACTAAATATGAACTAGAGGATAACAAGGATAAACAATTTTCCAAGTCAAAGCTTCAACGTGGCAAATCATTCGTTCTTTAGATAATAAATTTTAAAGAGCAAAAGGAAATCTCTAGTGAATGAATTTATGTTCATATTTATCCAATGTAATATGCAATATGGAAATAAAAGCCATACAGAGTTCTAGTTGTAAATCATCAAAGAAAAATAAATTGTAAAAAGAGAGAATTATCGCAACCCAAGTTGAGATTAAGAGTCACTAGCAATGATGGGCTCCTCTAAGTGGTCATATTTATCCTCATTTTGTAGGCCTTTCAAAGTGGTCTAAATCTAGTGAATGTTCTTAATTTTCTAAATATCTTATTTAATATCAATTAGGATATCATTTCCATTCAATGTCTTGTTGTTATGACCAACATCTCCATTTTTAGCCTCCCCAAATTCCATAACCATGAACTCTTTGATGGCTCAAAAGAGGGTTGAGGTACTAATGAAAAGGGTTTGTCTATCTCTAGTATGCCATGGCTCCAAGATGGGTGCATTAGAGAGGTGGTCATCATCCTTCACCCTATGAGTGTTCATTTGGGTCCAAATGTCACTCTTTGAAACTTTATCATCAATATGGTTAGGGAAATTTGAAATGAACCTATCCTTGTTACTTAAACCAAAGAGTTTGATTTGACAAGGAGGGGGAGGAGCCACTAATTTACCTTTTAGGCCATTTGAGTGTTTTTGGTAGTCCTCATTGTAGGGGCACTGAGTAGGAAGTAGTATCTTCCTTAATCAACTTCGAGGGAGGGGGAGGAACCATTGATTTACCTTTTAGGCCATTTGAGTGTTGTTGGTATTCCTCATTTTAGGGACACTGAGTAGGAAGTAGTCTATTCCTTAATCAACTTCGATTTCTCTTAGGACTAGGACTATCAATCCTTTGTTCCTCTTTTACCTTGTCCTTATCTTTCTCCTCTCACCCTTTAGGAGAAATAAGTATTCAACCTCATAATATCCACTAACAAAAGAAGTTACTCTCCCTCACTAGTGTTATCAAGTTTACTCTTTATTAGATAATAGATGAACACAAGGTTGTGCAGATAAAGAGTTGGATTCCTCATAAAAAAGAGAGCAAATACTCCTACATAACCCTTCAAAATCCCTCAAATCCACCTCCAATCATTATTTTTCTTCATACAAATCCATTATCATTATTGAAGGTTTCACATCAACTCCAAATCATGTCATATAATAAAAAAGATTGAATGTGAGACAAAACCTCTCAATGGCCTTCTGTCTGTCCCATCCCCCATGTGCCTACAATGTTGCACTCATGCAACAGATGGTATCTTGGTGTAATATTCCCAAATGGGAAAAGTAGGAATATAGTGCATAAAATGAAAGCAACAACAAATATTTAACACATGAAACCATGAGACCAATGTGGATTCATAACATTATGTATTAGAGCGGCAAATCAATACAAAATAGTGAGGCATAAATCATATACAATGAGGAAACAAGCCTCCCATAGGCAATTACTCCCAAATATGAGTTGTTGTTACAATAAAAATTGTCGGAGAGCAACTATAGCGCAGTCATATTAAGCATAAATACAGCTGCAGATGACACAATGGTATAAAAATATTGATATAGGCCCCAATAGATTCTAGACACATAGATCTGGGCACTAGATCAGCTTTCCAAGACAACCCAAGAGGGTTTCCGGAAAATGCACACAATGTGCCAATGTAAGCTTCAACCCTAGGGCTAAAGGTATGCCGCAATAAAAAAAATGAGAAGATATGGCTGAAGCTGATGTAGAAACCTACAACTCTCCTTCAATAGATCCTCCGGATGAAAGAATGGCTCCTCCATTGAAGATATCACCTCCCAAAACAACCACTGCAACCACCCCTGCAAGTCCTCCTTCAAATAACACAGATCTGGGCTGAAACTGCACTATAGGGAATAAATACTCCTTAGCCTGATGCTAAATGTGTCAATAAAGCTTAAGGGGCTTCTTTATAGACCTTCTAATGTATGGAAACCTTCCTCCACTACAAAACTAGCTCTGAAGTCACCCAATATAATTCTCCACTGCTGCACCCTGCAACACAACACAATATTTTGCAGAAACTGCACTGATGAAGAAAGTTGTAGCTTGGCCTTGAGCCCGATTGTGGAAATGTAGTGCAATGCTCTTCCAAAAGGCCTCTCAAGGAAAAAGATGGGATTCCCGACCGAGAACACCCTGTGCTAAACAACACTGCAAAATCAACTAAACAATTGAAGAATTCCAAAAGTCTAAACAGACCATATACAAAATAATAAGCCAAAACATACTCCATATGGCTGCCATCCTCTTCCTTATATAAGTTATGAGCTTCCTTACCCTTGGCCTCACTCAATTAGGTCACTATATCCATGTAATCAATCTCCCTCCAAAATTGTGTTATTCCTCATTAAATGTCCACTCCTCCATAACAACACTGTTGATTTGGTCAAAGTTGACCTATTCAACGTGCTCCAACCTCTATTCACACTCAGTGGTGCTTTATATAGCTGCTTAGAGGGTCTCCTTTCACACTTGAAGTGTTTTTATTGTTGCTAAGGATATTTATGGGTCTCCCTACCCACTTATTCACCTACCTAGTGACAAAATAATCCATAATATTCAATTTAACTGAAAGCTAAATTTTAGGAATATTATAGTCCTCCCCTCCAAAATGTTGCTTGTCCTCAAGCAACTGTAAGGGTTGAGAAAAATCCTCCCCTCCCCCTCTTGTGGCCTCCTTATCAAATAGTTCCCACCACTGCTTTAGATATTCTACAACAATTTTGTCTCCCAATGGTTCCTCCCAAATGTATAAGTTGGCCTTTGGTGGATAAACCAAATGGCTCTCATCATGAGAAAAATGAAGGTCTATATGGAAACCTTCTTGCTGTCCAATGGCCTCCTCAAGGTAGGAGTGATGACAATCATAGGGGATCTCATTCCCAATGAGAGACTCCCATATCCATGCTGTCATCCAAATAAAGTGAGCCATTCTTGGTGGCTCATAGAAACAATCACCAATCCCCTGCTTATGCAATGTGTAGGGGATGCATGGATAAAAGTGAGAGATAAGGTTGTTCAACTCACGTTGTCTCTCTCTCCATTTATGATAAACTTGGAGCTGCTGATCCTAGGCTGCAATAATATAGTCCTCATGAAGCCAAAAGATACTGAGAATCTCATGATCCCACTCATTGGTTCTAGGAAGTCTTCTTGAACAATCCTTCATGCATATAGTGAATAGAGTGTCATCACCATATGGGCTCCATAAGAAACATGGAATAAGTTTCATATGACATCTTGGATGGTGACATTAGTCCCTCAATTCAGACCAACGTTGTTCTTCTTCTAGCTGCCTCAAAACATGATATGATAAGTGGCCATCCAACCACCTTCTTGCTGTCATAAGCTTCTAAAAAGCTTGAAAATGGTGGGGGACATTAGGTGTTGGCTAAATATGATCCAAGAAAAACATATCTTGCCCAAAGTCCCCCATAAAGTGGTCATCCCCATCACTGAATGTAGTCCCAAAAGGGAAATCCATAAAGAAGTTTGCTCTCTTGTGGAGTAATGTGCTGCAAATGCATGGTAAAGGAGTGCACATACATTGTTAGTTGATAAATAAGCATCAAAACCCAATATTTACCATATATTGTAGACAAGTTAGTGAAGAGGTCCATAGATGAGCCTTCCCATCTCTCCATCAAAAGGGGAAGTGATTGAAACAACCTTACAAGGTGGTTTCTCTCCTCCTCATACATCAAACAAGATACATATCTCTTGATATGTTGGTGCACATCTTCTTTGAGATCCTCCCAATAGAATCCCTCCATGATGGTGTGATAAGACTTAGTGAATTCTACATGTCCTGAAGAGAGTGCCTCATATGCTGCATATAGAACCTCCTTCTTGAGCTTGGAGTCTCTAGTCAAGTAGATCTGATCATGGAAATAAATGACTCCATCAACCACTCTATACCTCTCATCTATCACTTGCCCATCAAGAACCTTACATGTGAAGAAGTTCTTGGAATATTCCACCAATAGTTGGGACTCCCAATATGGATCTAGGCTTCCTAGCAATGACAACACTGTAGAAATCTAACATGAAGCTCATGTCACATCATAACTCTCCTCTTTGGCATGCTTAATGCCAAAGCCATATGTTGGAGGATTGTTACCCCAATTTTGTTGCCTCCCTTGTAGCTGATCTTTCTTAGGACAAGATTGAAGTACATGGAGGTCAATCTCCTCTTGGAAGGCATTTCCCATCCAAATCTTCCATAGTTTTTCCAATGCATGTAAGAGTGTTAATAACCTTTTGTCATATTTAGAAATATTCCTCATGTGTGGAAGTATCATTTGTTGCTCCAAAGCTATGGAGTGGCCATTTGACACCATGCTCATGTCATTATAGATTTCTAAATCATCTTTCAGCGCAAATAGATAAGTAGGAAATAGAAATGTCCATATCAGAAAATTGCTCACCCCTCCTTTGAACCCATCAAAGGTTCTCTGCGCTGTGCTGGCTCCTCCCAAGGCTCCTTCCCTAGCCAAATATATCAATGTTGCAACATGTTGAGGGAACTCTTTATTCACCTCCCAATCAAGGGGTCTCCTTGGTGGAATGCCTCCATGTAAAGAGACACCAAAGCTTGAAGTAGACTGTATAGGTGAGTGGACTGATTTGTCCCTCCTTTCACTGCGTAAATCAGTCTCCTTCTTCTATATATAAACCCCTTGAAATAAACAAGAGTGCATGCTCCCCATCCTTTGATGTTGATCCACCTTTTATTTTCCTCCTTTGATCAAGGTGTTACTGCCCATCACTATTGTCACATGATGCTCCTTGGGGACTTTCTACAATGATGAAAAAGCTCCTTTACTTGAAGCAATAGCTTCATGCCCATCTCCATGTGGTGATGGTTCTCCTCTTGAAGTGACAACACTGTTACCTGCTCTATGCTCTTCCTCCTCATCTATATTTGAGAATACCTCATCAACAATGAGAGACCCTAGATCTTGGTCTTCCCTTGAAGGAGGAATCTCCATGTCTTCCTTTTGAGAAGAAGGCCCTTCCTGCAATAGGGATATTTCCCTTGGCAAAGTATCATACAAGTTTCTATCCCCTTCAAGATAAATCTGAAGTGGAGTTGGTATGATGGACCTTTCCAACTCATGCAAAGGTTTTGAATGTTTAGATTTTGCAGGCTCAATCAAAGATGTTTCAGATTGTTTTACATCAAATCTCTTCACTATTATCTTAGTGAATCTTGCATAAGTAGCTATATTTGCATGATTAAATGAAGATGATTCATAAAAACACCAAGTATAAGCCTTACCTTCAAGATGCAGCGCTGCTATCCTAAGGGCCTCCTCTTCTGAAACTTGATGTAGCTGCAAGTATGAGTCTAGCTGCTCTATCCAATCCTTGGTTGTGCCTTTAGATGACCCATCAAAATTTGGCAGAAAGAATCTACCTCTTCTATTTCTGTTGTGATTTCTTGGCCTTCTATTCTCCTTGAGTTGGCAAAATCCTTGGAAACTCAAGTGCTCCTTGAATCTCCAAGATTGAGATTCATACTCTTGAAGATAGTCATTCAAAGTTTCATCCTTTGGTGCATCTTCTTCCTCCATCTTTCTTGCTGTAAATATGGGCATAATACTGCGTTGTGGATTAGATTATGTGGCTGAATGCTCACACCCATCACGTAAAAATGTAGGGTTTTCTTCATATTCAAACCCCCTTGGAGATTTCCTACATATCTCCCTTCTTGTCTTCTTGACATCTTCATGGATGCTCTGCATAGTTTGAAAAAGAAGCTTTGAGAGCTCCTCTTCCTCCCTTCCTCCAAATATAGGAGTCTTGTTTTTGTTCCTTCTGTACATCTCCTCTTCTTGTGAGGAGCTTCTCCTTATGGTGACATATTGGCTGAATGCACAGGCTGAACCAAGATTATGCTCTAATACCACTGTAATATTCCCAAATGGGAAAAGCAGGAATATAGCGCATAAAATGAAAGAAACAGCAAATATTTAACACATGAAACCATGAGACCAATTTGGAGTCATAACATTATGTATTAGAGCATAAAATCAATACAAAATAGTGAGGCATAAATCATATACAATGAGGAAACAAGCCTTCCATAAGAAATTACTCCCAAATATGAGTTGTTGTTACAATACAAAATTCCGGAGAGCAACTACAGCGCAGTCATATTAAGAATAAATACAGCTAGAGATGATACAATGGTATAAAAATACTGATATAGGCCCCAATAGATTATAGACATACAGATCTGGGCACTAGATCAACTTTCCAAGACAACCCAAGAGGGTTTCCAGAAAATGCACACAATGTGCCAATGTACGATGCCGCCCTAGGGTTGAAGGTATGCTGCAACAATAGAAATGAGAAGATATGGCTGAAGCTGATGTAGAAACCTACAACTCTCCTCCAATATATCCTCCGAATGAAATAATGGCTCCTCCACTGAAGATATCACCTCTCAAAACAACCACTGCAACCACCCCTACAACTCCTCCCTAAAATAACGCAGATCTGGGCTGAAACTGTGTTGTAGGGAATACATACTCCTTAGCCTATTGCTAAATGTGTCAACTAATCTTAAGGGGCTTCTTTGCAGGCCTTCCAATGGATGGAAACCTTCCCCCACTACAAAACTAGCTCTAAAGTCACCCAATATAATTCTCCATTGTTGCACCCTGCAACACAGCACAATATTTTACAGAAACTGTGCTGATGAAGAAAGTTGTAGCTTGTGCTTGAGCCTGAGTGTGGAAATTCAGTGCATTGCTCTTCTAAGAGGCCTTTCAAGGAAAGAGATGGGATTCCCGACTAGGAACACCCTGTGCTAAACAACACTGCAAACTCAACTAAACAGTTGAAGAATGCCAAAAGTCTAAACAGACCATATACAAAATAATAAGCCAAAACATACTCCATATGGCTGCCATCCTCTTCCTTATATAAGTTATGAGATTCCTTACCCTTGGCCTCACTCAATTAGGTCACTACCTCCATGCAATCAATCTCCCTCCAAAACTGTGTTATTCCTCATTAAATTTCCACTCCTCCATAACAACGTTGTTGATTTGGTCAAAGTTGACCTATTCAACATGTTCCAACCCCTGTTCACACTCAAAGGTGCTTTATTTAGTTGCTTAGAGGGTCTCCTTTCACACTTTAAGTGTTTTTATTGTTGCTAAGGAGATTTATGGGTCTCCCTACCCACTTATTCACCTACCTAGTGACAAAATAATCCATAATATTCAATTTAGCTGAAAGCTAAATTTTAGGAATATTACACTTGGTATCACCTATTTGGGGACAATATTGAAAACAATAAAAGTAATGCACATTTTATTTTATTTTATTTTATTTTTTTTAATAAATGCTAACATAGTGTTTTTTAATTTGATAAATGTTGACATAGAGGAATTTTAAAAGGTTGCAACACTGGGAGATGGAAATTTATGCATTTTCTAGGGATACAACTGATTCATAATATTAAAGGAAATGAGCATATTGTTTATAAATATAGCTTAAATCTAAGATTCATTTGTATATACTAACCATTTTAGCTTAGTTAAGAGAATGTGTTAGATTCTATTTGCCTCATATAGTTCACATCTAAAAATAAATTATACTATATTTTTAGTAGTCAGCTTGACAAGATCCCTCATGAGCTCTGAGAAAATTAGCATATAAAATTGCACAATGATGTTATCGTGTAGTTAATAGAATATGTTAGATTCTATTTGCCTCAAATAGTTCACATATAAAAATAAATTATACTATATTTTTAGTAGTCAATTTGACAAGATCCCTCATGAGCTCTGAGAAAATTGGCTTAAAAAATTGCACAATGATGTTATCGTGTAGTCTAAACAACAATTACATTGTTGTCAAAATTGTTCTTACATTAGGTGGTAGGGCATCATAATCTTTGGGAGGTAGCCCCCAACCATCTTGTGTAGGCTCCACTACTATGATAATGGGTTCCCATCCATCATTTCCCTACTTTGACTCGCTATGATTTTCCCTGGTGATGTAATAAAGACATAACATGTTAATAAGGTTCTAATAGTATAATTAGGATGCTTGATATTGGTAAAAGGGGTGGATTCACATAGATTTATGCACATGGTAGTTATAATGTGTGCTAGTAATTACACGGTGTGACCATAATCAATAAATAAGGCTACCTAGATTTTTGAACTAGGATATTGATAAATAAGGATAGAGTCATCATGAACCATGGAATATTATCTTCAACATCTATTGGAGGTTGCCTTGTTGAAGTGGTTTGTGAGAGTTTCCCCTCTTTCAAATAATGTGGATAATACAATATTTTACAATATACTACATTATCTTATTGAAATTTTGTGATATTTCATATGGTAATGGTGTGTGTAGGAACATAAAGGCTCAATAGACTTATCCACCTTAGAGATGGGGAAGTGTAGCTAAGGGATTTCCAAACATCCAAGGGAAATAAGGTTTACTTTAGCTCCACTTGTGGCTTCCACGCACTTCAACACTGAGAATGTTAGGAATTTCAAATTCCATAATATGTTTAGGCAACCATTAAAAACTCATTTTGACAAAGGAATTTGTACCTATATATATGGTTATATATTTTAAAGGCCTTAGTTATATTCCATCTACAATCCCTCCACCAGGCCAAGTGAGATTGTAGTTCTAGTTTAATCATAAGATTGTTTGGAAGGATATCCTTGATGTGTTCCTTGACAACACCATATATATTTTCCATGTGAAATTTAGCATTTAATATCGGCATGGAAACCAATCATGTGTTTGATAATACAAAATGTTAGTGATATTATTGGTTGCCATTCTAAATGTAGAAATTAATGTGTAGATTCGAAACTGCTCATGAAATTTACTAACTCACAAGACTCAAAGCTACTCTATTGATCTATAGAAGTAAATTCATGATTGAGAACACAAAACATTAACATGCAAAAGGAAACATAACACATGCATAGATATTTATCTAGGGGAAAGAAAATGCTCAAAAACCCTTATTATTTGTATTGCATTAATCAAGGAATATGGATGGATACAATATGCTTGCTCAAGCTTGAGCACAACTTGCACCTGTATCTTCTATCCCCTGCTTGATCGACTGAATCTAACCAACACTTAGCCAAATTTTCAAGCCCCCAAGCTCCTATTTCCTTGCATTTTTTATTGAGGAATTAGCCCCTATTTTTTAGGGAAATTCCTCAATTGGATTTCACAATTCCTATTGGTCCATTATTTGAATGCATGCACCACCTATACAACATGGATTAGTTTACAATTGATTTTACACTTCTCTTGAACTATAATCTCAACTAGGTAACTCGAATTATTTGCATGCATCAATTATTGTGGGATGATTGATAAGTTAACTGGATGACCACTGAGCATGATTGAAGTTACATTGCACAACTTGACCTTCCACTAGTTTCTCCAACAGTTGGAACTAGTTTAACTGACAATAACTCAACTTAACTAAAATTGATTGCTAGAAATTAGCAATCAATCATACTGAACTAAACTCAAGTGTCTCCAACTTGAATGAACTGAGTTAACTGAGTGACAAGAGTCATTTCACTTCATTTAACTATCTCCAAGTATTTTTCTGAAATTGAAATTCAAATTTTAATCTAGTTTGATGAAGGAAATGTCAAAACTATATTTTCTTGCTACATTTTCAACACTCCCTCTCAGAAAGAAAGGGATTATCTACTACCCCGTTCCTGCCTTTAAGGAAATCGAATTTACCCCTTGACAAATATTTTGTCAAATTTTTCGCATCTTGTTCCTCTGTTGGAATGTACTGCAACAATATGATCTGTATTTGTACACAATCTCGTAAATGGTGGTACTACATATTTCTGTGCTTGGATTGATAATGAAAAATAGGATTTTCAAAGAGATTGATGCAACTCTAATTATCACAGTAAATCACAGTAGAATCCATCATCTGACCAAATAGCCCAACAAGAATCTTTCTCATCTTGATAGTCTCACATGCTACTTGATTGGCAACCATGTACTCTACTTCTGCTGAGCTGAGTGCCACAAATCTCTACATCCTGTAGTAGCAAGAAACCGCTGCATACCCAACACTAAAAATTCCTCCTGATGTTCTCTTATGGTCTGATGGACTCCCTGCCCAATTTGCATTTGTGAATCCACATAGCTTCACTCCCTTTGTCCGTTCATACCATAGTCCAAACTGAGTATTTCCTCTGAGGTACCGTAGAACATGTTTAACATCCCTCCAAAATAATTTGGTTGGTCGAACCATGGCTTGGCTCAACTAGTTGACTGCACAACACATCTCTGATTGTGTGTTCACAAGGTACAAGAGTGAAGCCACCAACTGCCTGTACACAATAGCATCCACTTCCTCACTTGAAGTGGCATCCTCCTTCCTTTAGTTGGTCGCTAGAGGAGTCTCCATGGGTTTGCATCTGTCCATGTCAAACTTCTAAATTATTTCATTGTCATAGTTGCCCTGAGAGACAAATAGTTCCGTTTCTCCTTGCCATACTTCTAAACCGAGGAAATAGTGCATGAGACCCGTGTCCTTCATTTTGAACTCTCTTACAAGGTCCTCCTTGCAAGATCTGATAAGTTTTTCATCGCCGGTCAAAATCAAGTCATCAACATATAAGACAATAATCAACAATTTACCTTCTACCAAAATGTGGTAAAGGTATTAGGGGAATTTTGAGGTCTAAAATGGGCCTCCTAAGGAAATAATAAAATAACAGCTAAACCAATAAAATAATATTTATGAATTTGAAATTCACTTTTTGCACCACAATCCATGTAACCATAGTTAAATTCAATTCAAAAGTTGTACCAAAATCAAATTAATAAAAAAATTGTATTGATGTGACTATAAATAAGAACGAGCTTTTCAAGAAAAAGTCATTATCATTGAACAGCTAATGCATTTGTCCTTTGTACTTAAATAACTTAAAATAAAACATAAATATAAATTTATAAATTTTTAATTATTATATGCTATTAATTAAAATTTATATTATTTAATTTGTATAACAACATACAATTAATATACTATATAAATATAATATAATATAATAAATATATAGAGATATGCATTGTTTCTTTCAAGAAATATGAAATGACAATAATATATTTTTATTCAAAAAGTGTGAAATGAAATTTATTATGAGTACTTTACTTTGACTTTAAAGTACTTATGGCACTACCATGGTTAACCATGAGTTTTTATCCACCATTGAAAATGTGACAAGTAAGTACCTTTAACTCAATCAATGCCATTTAAACCATTAGGGATGATGTCATTTTCTAAAATGTGATTGGTTCTCATAAAGTGGATTTTTATTGTACATTTTCCTTAGGAGGCCCATTTTAGACCTCAAAATTCCCCTAATGTTTGTATCCACTTCAATTTTTGTGAAGCCCAACTGGTGAGGTAGTTATCGATCCTGACGTACCGAGCACGAGGTGCTTGATTCAACCCATACAACACTTGCTTGAGTCTGCACACATGTGACTCTCTGTCAAAGGTCTCAAAACCTTCAGGTTGTTCAATGTTGACCTCCTCCTTAATAAATCCAATGAGGGATGTTGTCTTCACATCCATTTGGTGGATCTTCCACCCTATCTTTACATCTAGAGAAATAATTGATCCGATGAAAGAGTACCTTCCTACTGGAGCAAAGATCTCCTCATAGTCAATCAATTCAACCTGAGAGTACCCCTTGGCCACAAATCTGGCCTTGTGCTTCTCTATGCTTTCATCTACTGCATGATTTACCTTGTCAAGCCATCTTGAAACTACCATTGATTTCTTTGCTAGTCTTGGGACCACTTCCCAAACATTGTCTCTGACTCATGGAATCATATTCCTCTACCATAACATGAACCCTTACAGGCTGCTCTACTACTTACTCAAATAAGAATGTTTCTATATTTACTAGCTTAGTCATCAATGTAGGTTTTAAACCTATGCATAAATTACCTACAAATGAATTCTTCAAACAGAAAAATAAACAATGGCGAGAACATAAAACAAATATACACAAAGATTTTCCCCTCGATCCCAAAATTGGGAATACCAACTTGATTTTTCATTATATTCCTTTCAATGTTACAATATATATATATATATATATATATATATATATATATATATATGCAAAAGCATTCATCAAACCCAAATCCATTAACCCTGGATTAGAACATAACCGTAGTTCCCTTGACTGGATCTACAAAATACCATGGGAAAAAAACCATCATGCCCCAACCATGTGCAAAACCCATGCAAAAAACAATGGATAGGTTTGCCCAAATTTATTGGGTCCACAAAATAATTTCTCGAGGCGTTGCCTTGAACCTCATGTAGGGGGGCTATCGCCCCCCCTGTTGCACCCAATGCAACGAACAAGGGGATCTATCGTTCCTCGTGTGCGTGTGACTATACATAGAAAGAATATAACACACACCTAAC
Source organism: Pinus albicaulis (assembly GCA_034641835.2). Taxonomy (NCBI): domain Eukaryota; kingdom Viridiplantae; phylum Streptophyta; class Pinopsida; order Pinales; family Pinaceae; genus Pinus; species Pinus albicaulis. The sequence continues at coordinate 488,272,759 of CM076573.1, forward strand.
AATCAAAGCCATGTAGCCAATGTACTGATCTGGTGACCTCCTCTGCCTGCGTTGTGATGTGGGTACTCCCACATTCTCTCTAGCATCCTACAATCATCTATTAGCTTCCCTGGTTCATTTCCTTCCTTCTGTAGATGTCTTTGCTTGAGTGGTTGTCTCCAAAATTTCCTGAGGTTCTTCCTTTGGATTCAAAATCCCCTCATCTGCATTCAACTGAAGCTCCCCCTCAAGAGAAATCCTCATTTCCTTTTCCTCATTGAACTTTACATCCCTTTGAACAATTATCATTCTCATGGATGGAGGGTACACACGATAGTTGTGAGGTGTATCAGTGTACCCCACAAATATCCCCAACTCTGTTGTCGGTTCTAGATTTTTCCTTGCTTCCTTGGACTAGACATGGAAATATACTGATGCTCCAAAGATCCTAAAAAGTTACACATCTGGTTTCTTCCTTGAAAAAACTTCTTCGGGTGCGCTCATCCCAAGAATATGATGAGGAATATTGTTATGCAAATACACTGTTGCAATGCATACTTCGATCCACAAGTGTAGAGGTAGGCCTTGGTCATGCAACATCACCCTTGCTGCTCCCACAATAATTTTTTTCTTACTCTCAAACACCCCATTCCATTGTGGGTGGTGGGGTGTTGTCAAATCTTGTTGAATGCATTCCTTTGCACATAAATTTTTAAACTCATTCAACACGTACTCGCCTCTGTTATTGCTCCTAAGAGCCTTCACTTTCTTACCATTTTATTTCTCAACAAGTGCTTTAAATTCAACAAAATTGGAGAATGTTTGGTCTTTCTTCTACATGAAGAAAGTGTAACACTTCTGTGAGAAATCATCTACAAATATAACATAATCCCTCTGCTTGAAATTAGAGGCCAACGAGAAAGGTCCACAGACATTAGAGTGGATCCTTTCAAGGACTGTATGTGCCCTGTTGTCCTAATCATTTAAGGTGGATTTTGTGTACTTCCCTAAGTTACACCCTTTGCATGTATCTTACTGCTCTAGTGCTCCTTTGGGGAGGAATATGGTGATCTATTACATGATATTCAAAGCTCCATGATGAAAATGGCCAAGTCTTATATTCCATAATTCGCCTACATCTCGGCTCTGCACCTTCTCCGCCTTCGTGCTCAAAGCAACACAATCCTCCACATCCAACTTGTAGAGGTTCTTCACTCGAACCCCAATCTGCTTCACTTGTCCCATGGCGATGTGTCTTAGAAATTACTTTTCTTTAATGAATATCATATCGTAGCCACGGTATTCCAACACCATGATGGAAATCAAATTCTTCTTTAAAATCAATACAAACATCACATCAGTGAGCTTGATAGGGGAGTCTGACTCCCTCTGAAAGGTGACTGTGTCGATCCTGGTCGTGTTGTACCCTCCGTCATCTCCCATCTCGATGTGCAGCTGGAGATATTTCTCCTCCAAGTCATTGAAAAATTATTTGTTCCCCGTTATGTGAAACGAGGTACACCTATCCAGATACCACACGCTTCCCATCATTGAGTTTTCCATGCATGCAATGAGAGTGAAGTAAATCTCAAATTGTGAAGCCGAGGCTTCACTTGTCACTCCTCCTGAGGTCGTCTTGCTTTCTTTCTTGTGTGGATACTTCATGGTATAGTGCCTGAATTCATGACAGTGAAAGCACTTGATTATGGATAAGTCTTTCTTCTTTCCCCCTTGACTAGACTATGGCTTGGATTGGAATTCCTTCCCTTTTCCCTTCTTTGCCTTTCCAACCAAGGAAATTTCCTCCTGTACCAAATCGGACCAGAGTCGTTCCCAATTTGGTAGTTTCTCCCTCCCATTTACCAAATCTTGGTAGTTGTGCCAGCTCTTGGGAAGGCCTAAATGGGCTAGGCTCACCAAATCATCCTCTGGTACTGTGAAAAAAAATCCTGCAAGTTCATCATGACATTGTGTGAACCTGCTCAAATACTGTTGAATTGAGTCATTATTCTGCATCTTGATACTTCGAAGCTTGTCCTTGAGCACAAAATTTTTATGGTCTCTACTATTATTGAACAAATCCTTCAATGCTTACATATATAGTCTCTTTCCCGTAGATATTTGAGAAAATATGGTCTTGTACTCCCTCCAATATGATTCTCCTCTCCCTGGCTACACACTTCTTCCATTCTATTAGATTCCAATTATCAATTGTTTCTAGTTTTAGAATGTCACTCTCAACAAATTCCTTCGTCTTCCAGCACTGCCTCCATGTGGTCCTTCCAAGAAACATAATTCAAGTTTTCCTCAAGGGCATACTCGAGTCTTAGTCCATATAAATCCATCCTTCTAGCTCTAAAGAATTGATCCTGCAAGTCTGATCCTCCTTGTTAGGTCCCTATATTACTAGTATAGTCCCTTATGTTGTTAGTGTAACCCCCTTATTGTTATTATTGTACCCTTGTAACCCCCATATTGTTATTATTGTGCACCTAAATTATTATTGTTAGGTCGGCTAGGATTACATTGTGGCCCCATGGACTCCTATATATAGAAAGGAGGTTTTGTAATTTGTATCATCCAAGAATTTTTCATTCATGTAATGTATTGGAGGTTTCCCCCTCGAAGTGGCTTATTTATAAGGTGTTGATATCTCTTTTATTCTATTTTTGGAGCTGGTTTCACAACATTTGGTATCAAAGCTTTGGGATTCTAGGGTTTCGCTACTCCAAACAAGTCATCGTGAAATTTTCGCTATAACTTTTTTTTTACGAAGGTTCACAAGCTGGAATTTTTAGAGTGCGAAGAAAAACTCCTGAGGAAAATCGTCGAAAAATTTCAGATCTTGGTTCGTAAAATTTTCAGAGATATGACCTGTGGATGTTAGGTAATTTTGTAGGCTCCTGAATTTAACCTAAAAAGCATTAGGGGAATTTTGAGGTCTAAAATGGGCCTCCTAAGAAAATTGTACAACCAAAATAAACTTTATAAGAACCAATAGGATTCAAGATGATGATGTCATCCATAATGGGTGATTCACCATTTTTGGAGTAAAAAAATAAAAATATTAAAAAATAATAAAATAATAAAACTACTTTTTCAACTCGTATTTTAAACTTATCTCCCAAAATTTTTACTCAAATTTCGAGCGGGAGTACTCGGATGCGGAATTTAATTCCTCATCCAAGGAGTACCCATGTTGCATATTTTGGGTGAACTCTTCTACACGAAAAATGAGAAATACATAAAAAAACGTGATTGTAATCACATTTTTTTTTATGTATTTCTCATTTTTCGTGTAGTAGGACCCATCGAAAGTATGCAACATGGGTACTCCTTGGATGAGGAATTAGGGCAATCGTACTCCACTTCAAAATTTGAGTAGAATTTGGGAGATAAGGCGTATGAATTGAAAAAGTAGTTTTTTCATTTTTCCCTCTAAAATTTGATGATGTCATCAAATCTTATTTGATTTTTTCCACTATTATTTTATAATTTCCTTAGGAGGCCCATTTTAGACCTCAAAATTCCCCTAATGGTCATCGTGAAATTTTCGCTTTAACATTGTTTCTGCAAAGTTTCAGAAGCTGAAATTTTTAGAGTGTGAGGATAAAATCCTGAGGAACATCATCGCAAAATTTTAGATCTTGGTTTGCAATATTTTTGGAGATATGATCTGTGGAAGTTAGGGATTTTTCAGGCTTCTGAATTTCATCTCAAAGAGGTGAATGCGGGAAAATCTTCATAAATCTCTCTTTGAGCATAGGATTGGAATGATGTAAAAAGTGACAGAAAGTACATGGCCTGTAGTTTTCTTTCTGTCAGTTTCAGAGCCAAAGGAGGAAACAGTGACATGTGGCAAGTCGTACAAGTTCACTCTACTGAACCAGTCCATAATTGGGCCATTGTGGGAGATTGGACATAACTTTGTCTTGAAGAATCCAAATCAGATCAGACCTGTGGCATTTGAAAGAAGGTTCAGAGGGCTACTACAGGGCTGAATTTAAGATATTGAGGATATGAAATTGTAGAGATAATTTAATTTCAATATCGAGCTAGTCAAAAGCAAGTAAAATCAAGTTGAATTGATTCCAAGGGAATATTGTAGAATAGATATTAGTATTGGATTCTAAAATGGCTCCTAAAAACACTTCAACACCCATTAAGCCTTTAGAAGGCTCTACTATGACTCATGAAGACAAAGAATGGAAACATGACATATCAAAATTACAAGAGCAAGCGCAACAAATTTCGCTCTCGCAAAGAGCAACAAAAAATGAAATGGAAGTTTTGAAAAAAGGCGTGGAAACTAAGTTGGAGGGTTTGAAGAAAGGCGTGGAAGCTAAGATGAATGGTTTTGTAGCTAAGATGGATGGCATGGAAGTGGGCATGGAAGCTAATATGGATGACATGGAAGCTAAGATCGATGAAAAAATGAAAATCAACATGGAAAACATGAAGAATGATCTAAAAGATACAAGAAATGATTCCTAATGGCGGAAATATAGGAGAAGAACCTCCTGCTGAGAACAAAATAAATGTTAATGATGATTTCATAAACTCGAATGTTGGCAGGAAAAACCACCATATTCCAAAAATGGATATGAGGAAGTTTGATGGAAAGGATCCTGTAACATGGATACTACAGATGGAGCAATATTTTGATCTCCATAACGTGCAAAACACACAAAAGGTACGCATTGCAACTTTACATTTAGAACAAAATACATTTGTATGGTATCAATGGCTTTGCTCCCGTCAAAAAATTGTCACTTGGTCAATTTTTACGGAGGAAATGATAGCACATTATGAGGATACAAAGAGCAACACCTTCTTTAGCCAATTGATAAATCTCAAACAAAAGGGTTTAGTGGAGGAGCACATTGAGGACTTCCAAAAATTGAATATAAGGGTAATTGATATTTCAGAGGAACACAAGCTTGATCTCTTCATAGGTACTTGAAAGGATAACATCCAACATGAAGTTTGTGTTTTGGAACCTGATTCACTGGAGAAGGCATTCAGGTTGGCCAGAAAAATTGAATGTAAAATTATGGTGACAAGGCAGCGTACCACTCACTTCTATAAAGAGGGAAGTGTTGCTACTCCTATATTTGCACAACCTACAAGGTTGACACCACAACAATTGGAAGAAAAAAAAGAAAAATGGCTTTGCTACAGTTGTGATAGCAAATACACTAAAGGTCATAAGTGTGTTGAGAAGAAAATATTTTACATAGATTGTGAAGAGGAAGAAGAAAATGAACAAGAATCTTCAAAAGAAGAGGATATACACCACGAATCAACCCTAGAAGAGGAAGAAATGAGTAATTTCTTAGATTGTGAAGAGGAGGAAGAAAATGAACAAGAATCTTCAAAAGAAGAGGATATACACCACGAATCAACCCTAGAAGAGGAATAAATGAGTAATTTCTTATATTGTGAAGAGGAAGAAGAAAATGAACAAGAATCTTCAAAAGAAGAGGATATACACCATGAATCAACCCTAGAAGAGGAAGAAATGAGTCCGACCATATCGTGTAATGCATTGGCAGGAATTACCACTCCTCAAACTCTCAAGATAGAAGGGAATATCAAGAAGAAAAAGGTAATAGTGTTGATTGATTCAGGTAGTACCCATAATTTTATTCATTGTAAGGTAGCCAAGGAATTGAATTGTTTCCTATACCCAACACCAGAATGTCAAGTTATGGTTGCAAATGGAGGAACTATAAATTGGTCTGGAAAATGCCATAATTTCAAGCTAACCATGGGGGAAGATGTATTGAATAGTCCAATGCTTTCCATTCCTATGGAGGTGCTGATGTTATACTAGGAGTACAATGGTTACAATCTTTGGGGACAATAGCTTTTAATTTTCAAGAACGTTTCTTGAATTTTTTTTCATAAGGAAATGAAGTCAAATTACGGGGTATTGCAGGGAAGCCGAGAAAGATAATAATCTCTAATGTCATGACAAATCTTCTAAATAAATAACAACGAGGCATAATTTCACAATTATGCTCACTAGAAGTTCCAACATCAAAATCATCTATTTCTTTAGATCTCCAAAAAGTCTTGGACAATCATTCCAAGGTGTTTGAAACTCCCAAAGGACTCCCACCTATTCGTGATCATGATCATGCTATTCATTTGATTCCAGGAAGCATTCCTCCAAACATCAGGCCTTATAGATATCCTTATGTCCAAAAATGCGAAATTGAACATATGATTGCATAAATTTTGAGAGGCTGGTATAATTCAACCTAGTCAAAGTTCTTTCTCCGCTCCTGTAGTATTGGTACACAAGAAGGATGGATCATGGTGCATGTGCCCGGATTATAGGGAGCTCAATAAGCTCACCATTAAAGATAAATTTCCCATTCCTGTGATTGATGAATTATTGGATGAATTACATGGAGCAATTTATTTTACCAAGTTGGATCTTCGTTCAGGATATCATCGAATTAGAATGAAGACTGAAGATATTCCAAAAACAACATTTCGAACTCATGAGGGTCATTATGAATTTTTGGTCATGCCTTTTGGCCTTACCAATACACCTTCTACATTTCAAGGGTTGATGAATTCCATTTTCAAACCCTTCCTTAGAAAATTTGTGCTAGTATTTTTTGATGATATACTAATCTATAGCAGGTCTTGGAAGGATCATGTTGAACATGTTGACAGGGTGCTCAAACTATTGCGGGAGAAACAATTATATGCAAAAACATCCAAATGTTTCTTTGGAGTACAAGAGGTGGAATATTTGGGTCATATTGTATCTCACGAGGGTGTTAAAGTAGACCCTAACAAAATTAAAGCCATTAAGGAATGGAAAGTCCCCACAACCATAAAGCAGTTGCAAGGATTTCTCGGGTTAACATGGTATTATCGCAAGTTTGTTAAGAATTATGGGAGAATAGCAGCACCTCTAACAACATTATTGAAGAAAGATGCATTTTCATGGACTCCTGAAGCAACCAAGGCCTTTGAACATCTTAAAGAATCAATGTGCCTAGCACCGGTCTTAGCTACGCCAAATTTCACAAAAACCTTTATTGTGGAATGTGATGCCTTAGGAAATGGAATTGGTGTTGTTTTAATGCAAGAAGGAAGACCCATTTCTTTTGAAAGTCGTCCAATCAAACGAAAGCATTTACAGAAAGCTATTTATGAGAAAGAAATTTTAGCAATACTACATGCACTAAAGAAATGGCGAACTTACCTAATGGGAAGACACTTCAAGGAAAAAACTGATCATGATAGTCTTAAACACTTTTAGGAACAAAGACTATCTTCAGAAGAGCAACAAAAATGGGTCACAAAGATGTTGGGTTATGACTCTGAAATAATCTACAAAAAAGGGAAGCTAAATGTTGTTGCAGATGCACTCTTAAGAAAGAATGAAGAGGTGGAAAAGAATTGCTTTGTGCCATATCTATTATCCAACCAAATTGGATAACCGAAGCAAGGGATGAATGGAAGAAGGACGAAGAAGTGTGGACACTCATTCAAAAGTTGCAGTAAGATCCTAGTACATCTGATACATTTAGTTGGAAAAATGATTCCTTATGGTACAAAGATCGCTTATATCTTTGTAGGAATTCCCAACTAAAACAAAATATTCTTTTGGAATTGCACACTTCTCCTTTAGGAGGACACTCAGGATTTTTAAAAACTTACCACAGGGTGAAGAAAGAATTTTTTGGGGATGGCCTTAAATCTAATATTCAAAATTTTGTGGCGGAATGTTTGGTTTTCCAGCAGAATAAAGTGGAAACAATTAAGACCCCGGGACTTCTACAACCTTTATCCATTCCAAGTCAACGTTGGGAGGAGATTTCAATGGATTTTATCACGGGTTTACCTAAGTCCGAAGGAAAGAGTGTCATCATGGTGGTAGTTGATAGACTTACCAAGTATGCACACTTTTGTGCATTATCTCATCCATTTAAATCAAGTACGGTTGCTACTACATTTATGGACAGAATTCAAAAGCTACATGGAAGCCCAAGGGTTATTGTGAGCGACAGAGATCCCATTTTTACTGGAAATTTTTGGAGGAAGTTATTTTCTTGTTTGGGTACTCAATTAGCTCATAGCTCATCTTATCATCCTCAATCTGATGGTCAAACTGAGATAGTAAATAAATGTTTGGAAGGATATCTTCGTTGTTTTGTATCTGATAAAAAAACACAATGGGTCAAGTGGTTAACTCTTGCTGAATGGTGGTATAACACTTCCTTCCATACTGCAGCAAAAATGACCCCATTTATGGCACTTTATGGATATCATCCACCATCCATCACATCATCTTTAAGAGAAAATTCGAAGGTTCAAGCAGTGGAAGATCACATCGAGCATCAACAAGAAGTTCTCCAACTCTTAAAGGATAACCTGAATTTGGCACAAAATCGAATGAAACAACAGGCAGATCAACATCGCAGCGAGAGAAGTTTTGATGTAGGAGACTGAGTATTTTTACGGCTACAACCATACAAACAAATGTCCCTCAAGCAAGCTAAGAAGGATAATAAATTATCGCCAAAGTACTATGGTCATTACAAGGTGTTGCAAAATATTGGTACTATGGCATACAAATTGGAGCTTCCTGCTTCTTCATGAGTGCATCCAGTTTTCCATGTTTGATGCTTAAAGAAAGTTATAGGTGAAAATCTTCCAGTTCAAACATATTTCCAGAACTTAATGAGGAAGGAAAAATCATATTGGAACCTGAAGCGGTCATGGAAACAAAAACTCGACAGCTACAAAATCGATCAATTTCAGAGTATTTCATCAAGTAGAATAACTTACCCACTGAAGATTCTACATGGGAGGATGAGAATTTTATATAGAAGCACCCAGAGCTACTCAAGAGTTGAGGACAACACTTTTTTCAAGGAGAGGGGCATGTTAGGTCCCTATATTACTAGTATAGTCCCTTATTGTTGTTAGTGTAACCCCCTTATTGTTATTATTGTACCCCTGTAACCCCAATATTGTTATTATTGCTCCCTTAAATTATTATTGTTAGGTCGGATAGGATTACATTGTGGCCCCATGGACTCCTATATATAGAAAGGAGGTTTTGTAATTTGTATCATCCAAGAATTGTTCATTCATATAATGTATTGGAGGTTGCCCCCTCGAAGTGGCTTATTTCTAAGGTGTTGATATCTCTTTTCTTCTATTTTTGGAGCTGGTTTCACAACACTCCTGCAAAGACAACTTCGAAATATATTCTCTACTGTGAATCTAGCTCTGATACGTCCATGTAGAAATGTGTAGATTTGAAACTGATCATGAAATTTATGAAATCACAAGACTCGAAACTACCGTACTTATCTGCATAAGTAAATTCATGATCGAGAACACAAAACATTAACATGCAAAATGAAACATCACACATGCACAAATATTTATCTAGGGGAAAGAAACTGCTCAAAATCCCTTACTATTTGTATTGCATTAATCAAATAATATGGATGAATACAATATGGTTGCTCAAGCTTAAGCACAACTTGCACCTGTATATTCTATCCTCTACCTGATTGACTGAACCTGACCAATACTTAGACAAATTTTCAAGCCCCCAAGATCCTATTTCCTTGTGTTGTTCATTAAGGAATTAACCCCTATTTTTATGGAAATTCCTCAATTGGATTGTGCAATTCATGTAGGCCCATTCTTTGACTTCATGCACCACCTGTACAACTTGGATTAGTTTATAGTTGATTGTACACTCCCATTGAACTCAAATCTCAACTGGGTAACTCAAATTATCTGCATGCATAAGTTATTTTGGGTTGAATAATCATTTAAATGGATGACCACTGAGTGTGATTGAATTTACACTGCACAACTTGACCTTCCACTAGTTTCTCCAATAGTTGGAACTAGTTTAACTAGCAATAACTCAACTTAACTGAAATAGATTGTTAGAAATTAGCAATCAATCATATTTAACTTAACTCAAGATTCTACAACTCGAATTAACTGAGTTAATTGATATACAAGAGCTATGTCACCTCAGTTAACTATCTCCAAGTATTCTATTGAAATTCAAATTCAAATTTTAATATAGTTTGACCAAGGAAAAGTCAAAAATAGATTTTATTGTTGCATTTTCAACACTAAATAAGCAAAGAGATAAGATCTAAGTGTTCTAAGTGAAGACCTTACCATTTTGGAGCAACTTTAACGAACATGAAACATAGTGATCATTAAAATATAACCTTGAGCCTAGCCTATCCCCTTTCCAAATGAGCTTAGTCTTGAAAACATCCCAAGCTTTCTATATTCTCTTAGTCACAAAAGCATCTTTTATCTTCACCTAATATAGCTACATAACACAATTTTAAGGTTGAATCTCATATACACATACACAAATATTTTATAAATGAGTCATAGCTTGGTGAATTAGGATACGAAACCTTTCAGAAGCCATTTGAGGCATTAAATGTAATTTTCTGGGGGTACATTTTATTTTGCTTAAGTGACACACCCCCTAATACTATTCTACACATAGATACCCTTTCCAACGATGTAATAATTGCCTCAGTCGGAGTATGTGTGCAAAATTTATGGCACTAGGAAATTGACCTTTCTGTTTTGACCACCATGATCCAAGAGAATGCCACATCAACCTCCATTATTCATGGAAAAGGGGCTAGCCACATGATCATGATGAAGAAGACTCTAGAAGAGTCGATATTGTAACTCTAGTTAAGAGTTTAAGGTGTCAAACTTAACCACCAAAGTAGATTATTGGGTTGTGTTATAATCAGGTGATCCATAAACTGCCATGTATATTCCATTGGATAATTCATCATGACAAATATATATATATAATTTGAAATCTATACTATGATGGTTTATTTCTCCTTATATTTATAGATCTATTAATTATTGTTTATGGCATATGCATGCAAGTTATAATTATGTAAAAAATAGAGAACAACAAAATACAACTCATAAATCACAAATTAACACAAAATATAACGTAGGAAAACCTTTAGGGAGGAAACCCAACTGTAATATGAGGCCACTTGTTGGTTTTCGAAATTTCCTTATTTTACCATACCCTTACCCTAAATCATCCTATCGGAACCTCTGTTTTACAACTTGAATTAATCCTTTTACATGTGATTCTTGGTCCATTTTAATGATTTTCTTGGATATGGATTATATAAGCTTATCAATTATTAAAGAGGTTAAATAGGTTTATGTTTCCATGTAACTCATTAATTTACATTTCCTTAAGGCTTGATAAATACTTGTCATTAATTGAAGTGAAAATGGTTTGTGTAGGTTCCTGCACCAAACTGGGACAACTGACCGATTTGATTAGGATTGCCTCCAAATGTATCACAATTGTCAATAGGGAATGGTACGCACCTGCTTTTAAATATTTGTTTCATTTCCTAAATAGAGGTTGGAGCGTTACGAGCATGCTCAAGATGGAGGTCGGTCAACAATTGTTGCGTTTTATGTTAAGTTCATTAAATATGGCAAAGAGTCAATAGAATATGTATAAATTAGGGTTATGTAATAGGTTAGGTTAGTGATACTTTAAAATAATTTGGCACTCTTTTAATTTTGAGATATGTATCACCATAACCCTCTCGGGTTAGATCCATCATTTTGTCATGTACATTTTCAAAGCATTTTGATTAATAAAAGTAGTTAATGCCGGTTTATATCTATTGTTCTTGTTATTTCTCATAATTTTTACCTTGCTTGTATAAGCTCAACATTTTCTTAAAATAAAAATGAGCTGGTTGGCTAGGGCCCAACCAACCCAACTTGTTCTCCTTATTTTATCGTTGTATGCATTAGGTACATGAATGAATGATTAGAAGGTTTTTTTCTTCATACTGAGCGCGTAAGTTTGATAAAGTTCTCATGGTTATCTTTATTTCATCGTGTGATCTCAGATTTGGGGGATTTTTGTGTGCATTAAATGTGTTTCATTTCAGTTCAAGCATTTTCATTTATTTCCTGAAGCGTTGCAATATGTCCTTTTCTTTTGAGACAAATTTCTTGAATCGTTTCTGAATGATAGTCAGGGTTATAGGTTCTCATGGTTTAATTTCTGTTCAAGGATCTATTTATTTTGTAATGAGCACACTTTGATTGAATGATATTGGTCTCTCTGTGTATAATATTATGTTTAAACAATATCCTTTACCTTAAACGAATGACCGTGAGTCAAGTATTTTGAGTACAGGAATCGTTGATATTGTTTCTCGAATTTATGACTAAAAGATAAATGGTTTTTACATGACCAAACTATATTCGTTTATATGCAGAGTATATGCCACATTGTGATAAATACTCAGAGAGGGTTTGAGTTTGGATCTTTTAAGTAGTGGTTCTCTATTTCAACGCAAGAATTTATTTTTATTGAACTGATAAAGTTTCTATGAATTTCTGCAATCTATCCTTTTGAACTGAAATTTGCATTTGATTTGGGATTTATTTTGTTGCTTCTCAAGTTAAGTTTTCCTTCTGCATTTTTCAATTTATGCTCAGTGAACATAGCATATTGATTTATGAATTAAGGAGTGAAGGGTTGATTTAGTATTGTTTTACTCTGGTGAAAGGACATAGAAGTCATGGTACAGGAACATAGTGTCTGGTACAAGAGCAGAGTGTTATGGTACATGAACGAACTTGTTCTGGTATAGGAACATATTGTTCTAGTATAGGAATGAGACTGTACCAGTACAAGAATAAGATCTCGGTAGATGAAGAAAAATTAATCATATAATAGAACACAATTTCTCTCAGTTTTCTTAACACTGGAATTTAGTTGCATGAACACAAAGTTTGCTTTTTGAATTCATTTTGAATTTTTATTGAATGGTATGCTTGATTCCTCTTGTTAAAGTATTTTGTGAATTATTTTGAGTGAATCCAGTTTCCAAGAGTGGAGTGGTGTCATTTTGGTTGCAATTACAAGTAAGGTTTCCTTCATAATTTATTCCTTCTGATTCAACATGATTCAATTACTAGAATAGGAGTAGGATTTGTAGGGTTGAGTCTAGAGTCCTTGGCATTTCGTGTGCTACGCCTATAATATTACATAACCCCGGGTTGACAAATTAAGTGTTGAGGGAGTTAAATTAATTTTTAATTCTGGCACCCAACATTTCAGTGCCGTTTCTAGGGAGGCGTTGAAAGAATTCTAGCAAAAATTTTGTTTTTTCTGCAATAGGGGTAAGTATGCTTTTTATTTTTTCCAATGCAGTGTACTTCTATTGTTTGAAGGAATTTAATTGAAATTTATTTGCATGTTGCAAACATATTTTTTCCTTTCAATTGCAACATTTTTTTTCCTTTCAACTACAACATTTGATTTGGTTTGTTTCAGCAAGTATTTTTCTAGTTTCGTTTGTTATTTCTGGTTGATTTATTTTAAAATGTATGACTAGGAGAGGTAGGGGTCTGAAGCCCAATAAGGGAAAAGGAAAAAATGATAAATTGGAAATTCTTTCTCATGTTGGGCCTTCTGTTGCAGGCAGAAAGTCCAAGAAAACACAAACCCACCACGCAGACACTATTTATCCGGACTTTGGAAAGAATAGTCCACGAATTTCACAACCAGTGGGAGGGAAGAAGGAGACTACTTGGACTCAAAAGACCAATTCGAATCATAGTCAATCTTCACATTTTGTTGGGAGTGGCATGCTTGGAGGAAGGAAAATAGAAGATCATGAAGACCATGCTGAGCGGACTAGTGAGAATCAGCCAACGGAAGAGCATATTACTTTCAGATTTCTGATTGTCGATCCGCATGCAATAGTTCAAATGAAGAAAACAATGTAAACTATGAAACGAGAACTATAAACTGAAAATGAGAAATCTAGTAAAAAAACCACAAAAATATAGAAAAACAACTCGAAAACAAAAAGTGTTGATACTAGAATACCAATTTATTTATTTATTTTTGGTAAATTTTCAACATGTTTTAAACATGGTAATGAATACAAAATTTTTTGGTGCAAAAAACACCCTTAAAACAAAAAGTGTTGATGCTCGAATACAAATTTTTTTCTTTAAGATATATTTTCAACATTTTGAAATAATGACATAAAAGATCAAATATCATGACTCCAACAAACTTTAAAATTTCAAAAGAAAAAAAAAAAAAATTAAAACAATGAAAAAAAACAAAACAAAAGTTTAAAATAACAATAAAAAATAAATAAAAGTATATATTAGAAAAAACATAAAATAAAAAATGACAAAAAAATCAAATATATAAAAATATATAAAAAGCCAAAACAAAACTATCAAACATAAAAATGTCAAAAAAATAAATTAAATTAAACTATAAAGAAAAAAAAAACACAATTTTTTTTTTTAAAAATAAAAAAATATTCTTAAAAAAACATAATTAAAGAAAAAAAAAACAAGAAAAGAAAAAAAAACAATACTTTATTGTATAATTAAAAAAAAAAAAAAATAAATATTAAAATAAATCAATAAATTATACATTAAAAAAAACACATTTAAAAAAAATTAATAAACTTTAATTTTTAAAAATTAAAAAACTTAAAAAAATTAAAAAACCAAAATAATAAAAATAAAAAACAATAAAAAACTAAAAAAAAGAAAACATTAAAAAAATATTTAAATAAATAAGAAAAAAAAAGTAAAAGAAAACATTAAAAACGAAAGAAATAAAAAAAAATAGGATATGAAAAAACTAAAATAACAAACAAAAACTATTAAAAAAAAAAAGAATAACTAAAATTATTATATATATATATATATATATATATATATATATATATATATATATATATATATATATATATATATATATATATATATATATATATAGTCAGTCTCTTGGGCCATCGCCAGGCTCAAGCCAATTCTTAGAATCGACTTTGAGCCCGTTGGTGGCCCAAGGGGCTGCTTGCTGTGGGCAGGCAGAGCTGTGGCAACTCCGCCTGCCAAACGGTAGGCGGCCCCTTGGGCCACCAACGGCTCAAATCCAATTTTGAGAATGAGACCAGATTCTCAGAATCAGATTTGATTTGTTGGTGGCCCGAGGAGCCGCTTGTCGTGGGCGGGCGAAGCTGCTGTAGCTTCGCCCGCCCATGACAGACGACCATGAACGACTCAAATCCGATTCTAAGGATTGGATTTGAACTGTTGGCGGCCCGAGGAGCCACCTAACGTTGGGTGGGCGGAGCTGTTGCAGCTCCACCTGCCCACAGCAGGAGGCCACCAATGGCTTAATTATGATTCTGAGAATCCGATCCAATTCTCATGATCAGATTTGAACCATTGGTGGCTCGAAGGGCTGCCTCTGCAATGGCTCCGCCTGCCCATTGCAGGTGCGCCTCGGGCCACCAGCAGGATCAAAGCCGATTCTCATACTCGACTTGGGCCCTAAGCCGATTCTATGAATCGGTTTTGAACCGCTAGTGGCTCGAGTGGCCGTCTGTCGTGGGTAGGCGGAGATGTTGCAGCTCAGCCCGCCCACAACATGTGGCCCCTCGGGTCACCAGTGGCTCAAGGGATGCAATAATTCATTTTTATTTATTAAAAAATAAATTATATATATTTTTAATTCTATATGTTTTATTTTTTTTAATTGTGTATGTTTTATTTTTTTAAATTATATATCTTTTGTTTATGTTTTTAAATTGTTTTATTTATTTATTTTAATGTATTTTTTTTTAATTTATTATTTTCAATGTATTTTTATTATTAATTATTAATTATTTTTTTTATTTTTAATGATTTATTTTTTATAATTTAATTGTATTTCTTTTTTATATTTATGATTTTTATAAATGGTGTGTTTTATTTTATTTTATTTTTTTAATACTTAAAACATTATCTAAATCATTTTTCTGGATTTTTTATTTTTGAAATGTCGTTTTTTTTTAATATAAAATTTATAAAATATGTTATTTTTCCAAAAAAATTATTCAAAATTTCCATAATTTTTATTTGTTAACGTGTATTTTTTAGCGAGAATGTCTTAAAATACATACTTTTTAAATTATATCTATATGCAAATGTATATTTTTGGTCGAATTTTTAAAATTATTATTTTTTGGTGATAATTATTTTATGTGTGTTGAAATATTAATTAACGATATATAAATATAAAAGAACTCATAACCTCAAAATATTAATTTTATTATTTTTTTAAAACTTTGGAATACATATATATATTGCAAATGAAAAAAAAAAATGGAAACTTTTAAAAACCAAATATCTAAGGACGAAAAACATAAAGAGGAATAAGATCACTTGAAAAATGGTTAAATAATCAACATTTAACCAAAAAACTATGTATACTTCATCTGCATGAAAATATTCAACATTTAAAAAAAAAAATCCACACTTCATACATTATAAAATTTAAATTGTCAAAGATAAGCCCTCTAGAAAGGGGGGTTGATGTTGTATCAACAATTTTCAAAATTAGCATGAAAAATTGCTAACATTTAAAAAAAAATGTTCATACGTGATACATGAGAAAATTTAAAGTGTCAAAAATATGCTAAAATAAAAAAAGGTGTATTCTGAATCAACACTTTTCAAAATCAAATGATTTTTTGCTACCTAAAAATAAGGTGTATTCTGAATCAACACTTTTCAAAATCAGACGATTTTTTTCTACCTAAAAAAAATGTGTATTCTGAATTATCACTTTTCAAAATTAGATGATTTTTTGGTACCTCAAAAAAGCAGGTACTCGTATCAGTTCCCGTTTCAACATTTACGTTATTACAATATTCCACCATCTGTTCTTATCCATTTCCATGGTAAGGTGCATAAAGACTCATATTATTTTTTATTTGAATTTGATATATTGTGTAGGAGTTATGATTATTCTTTAGATGCCTAGGAAGCTAAAACTTTTCCCTACAACTCTCAAGGATTCAACTTTATGCTGGTTCATGGGACTAGAAGGGAATACTATAGCTTCTTGGGAATAGATGAAGAGGGTGTTTTTAATTAAATATCAGGAATATTTCAAGGCTAGAGAAATGCAGAATGATTTTTTCACTATTGCACAAAGTGAGGATGAGGCCTTGGAAGATTATCTAGAAAGGTTTTTATATATTCTTCAAAGGTAAAAACATAAATTTGATCCAAGTACTGTTAGAACCTTGTTTTGTGAGGACTTATTGATGATGCTAGAAATAATTTGAACTTATTAGGACAAGGAGATATTGCTCAAAAGTCTTTTGATCATATTTGTGACTTGTGCAGGAAGTTCTCATGGAATCAATCTAGATCTAGCAAAGGAATCCGAAGCAATTCTAGAAATAGAAGATCTGGATCTACAAATGCTATTATTTCGGGTTGGAAAATAAAATGGATAATATGAAAACTGAAAACTGAATATTGTTATCAAACAGATAGATTCTTTAAAATTTTAGAAACAAATTAGTAGAAGAACAAGAGACATTGTCCATTTATTGTTTGAAATGTAGAAAAAGGATATTTTACGTGAATGTTGTGCAGATGTTAAGAGTGCTAATAATTGTGTGATATGTATAGGAGAACATTGTACCAAATAATTCCCTTCTATACCAGGATTGAAAGAAGCATTTGAAGAATAGCATCATGAGCTTAAGCCTTTGCATGCTATGGGAGCACATAAATCATATCCTGAGGTAGGTACAGGTATTATTCCTGAACATGCACCATATTGTTTTGGTTATAATGCACCACAATATTCCTATTAAAATACGAATTACCCTAAATCTTGGCAGCATGTGCATCATTTCCAGTATGGGAAATCTCCCCCTCCTTGGCAACAAAGATGGAGGGGACCGCCACACTCTCCTTATTCCTATCCTGCAGCTACACAATCATATCCTACATCCTATGCACCTTATCCCATGACATAACCTACACTACCAACAACCTTGCCTCAATGGATTCAGGCTATGCCAATATTACCATTACCACCACCCTTTCGACCACCTCAATTTCCTATACAACCAGTACCAAACCCAAATAAAAAAGCGGTACTAATGATTCATTCTATTGGACCGCTTCCTTTCCCTATTTATCAGACCATGCCATTTGGGGTTAATGACCTCCAAATGATATCAGGAAGGGTAGTAAATTTAGAAAAACAAAAACAACCTATGGTGATTGTTGAGGAGAAAAGTGAGGAGGAAATCCCTAATCATTTGAACAAAGATGTCACCATTCAACCAGTTCCCACACAGTCAGGTTCCTTTCCTTGTTCTTCAAACCAACCTCCCTTTCCAGATAGACTGGTTATGGAGAAAAAGGACCCCAATCCTAAGTATTACCTGGCTTCCAAGTTTAGGAATATTTGTATAAATGTCCCTTTGCTTAAATGTAATGTTCCTTCTCCGAGAATTTCTACAATATGGTCCAGAAGGACACTGTATAAGGAAGCTAATGAAAAAATAAGCCGAAAGGGGACTTGGATCCCTTTGTTTACCCTTCATACATTACACTTCTAGAATATTATCTCAGAGAAATAACCCTAGGTGGGTTATGCAGATCTCCCACTCCTAGGTATCTCAAACAATGCTCAAAGAGAGAGCTACAGTAATATCTGAACTTCAACGAGTAGCAGCAGTGAAACATCAACACATATGGTGCAATAAGAGAGCATAACCATGATATTATGTGCAGCTATAAATAGATATACAAGAACTTGAGGAAAATACCTCTCAAAATAGGCCAGATTAGCCTCAAGACAAATGTACATGCAAAAGTGGAAGTACACTGCTACACAACCCAAAAAAAAGCTATGACTGCGCAGTCCATAGTGAGAAATGACTGAAAAATGATATAGACACAATGATATAGCAATAGCAAGCTCAAATAAAGTGGGGGAGAAAGATCTCAACCCCAGAAAACAATACTACAACAATCCTCCAAGGGATTGGCCAAAATGTACAAATTGGAAAAATGCCGAAGTGCAGTGTAGCAATTGCAGTTCAATAACAATACAAAAATCGAGAAGGATAGAAATGCTGCAAATGATGAAGAAACCTCCTCCAATGATATTCAAAGTGAAAGGTTGCTCCCTTCACTGAAGATTACACCCTCCAATCCACAGTGTGAGCCCCTCCTCCAAGTGCCCTCTGAAAATAACGCAATATGGGGAAAAGACTGCGCAGGGAATGAGATGAAACATATGGTCCAATGCCAAAATCTGCAATAAAGCTCCGGGATCTTCCTCACTGATCTCCCATAGAAAGAATGAGCTCCACCTCTGCAAAACTAGCTCCGGAGGTGGGTGATAATGAATCCTCATTACAACCCCCAACAACTCAACGTTTCTACCCAGCTGGAAAACGCTATAGCTGAAGATGGTTACCCTGGCCTCAAGCCTGGATGTGAGGAGAATAAAGAATAGGTCCTCTAAAGCTTCCCAATGAAGGAGAGGAAACTTCTAAACTGAAATCTCCCTTGTGCTAAGAAGCACAGCTATCCTAGTTGAACAACTGGAGAGAGCAGACCAAAATTGAAATCTCAAAACATAATGAGGAATGGCTCTCCTTCCCTCTTTTATGCCAAGAGGAGGCTTCCTTGCCATGGACCCCACCCATTAGGGTTTCTCTCATCCAATGATATCCCTCCTATCAAAATTGCGTTGTCTTCTCATACAAGCTACACCTCTTTAGGCAGCACTGTTGACTTGGTCAAACTTGACCTAGTCTTCTTGTATTTTCCCCTTTTCACACTAGGAGATGACAAATAAGCCACTTAGGTGACCCCTTTGCATATTAGGAGTGTTTATTATGCTTCTTCATGGGCCGCCTTACCCATTTTATTCTTTTTATTAAAAGGAAAGAAAAATTAATGTTCCAATTAACTTAATGAAAATGTTGGAACATTATAGTCCTCCCCTCCCAAAGATTTCTTGTCCTCAAGCAAGTGCAAGGGTAGACTAATTCCTCTTCTCCTCTCTTGTAGCATCCATGTATGATGATCTCCTCCAGGAAATAGGATGCTATCTCATCAATAAAGCTCCCACATTGCTTCTCCTCAGCATGTAAATTAGCTACCAAGCTATCATCATAAAAAATTGAGGTGCTCAAGAGAGTGGCAAGGTGATGTCTAGAGGCCCTCCCAAGGCATGGAATCTGAAATGTGTTGGGAGACATTCTCCCCATGTGTAACCTCCATTCCCAAGAAATCAACCATGCAAAATGAGTCACCTTACAACTAGGAAACTCCACCTTGGGCTCATGTAGAATAGGTGGGTTGGAAATTTGAACATGGTAGGCTTCATAGCCTACCCCACGCTGTCCCCTTCTCCACTTACGATAAGTGTGGAGTGAAATCTGAACTTGGGCTGCAATAATGTTGCCCTCAAGTGGTAAGATGAAGTCTAGATCTCCAAGGATCTCTCCTCCAACACTGTAAATCAAGCTGGCCCAAATCATCTCATATGTGATGAGTTGGAAGTCATCATCATATGGTATCCAATAAATCATATGGTTCACCTCATGGAGAAACAAATATCTTGTCATGGTGACCATATCCTCTTCCATACTCCCCTTAGAGCATGTGCTGCAAAGAGTATGGAGGTCTTCTTCCCCAAAGGGCATATCCTCCCAATGTGTCTCTCCCTCCTTATGATACATATGGGGCTGCTTCTGATACATGGCTGAAACATAATGGTCCTCAAGAGAGACCCAAGCCATCCCATCAAATCCAACACCCATGGGGTGCCTCCCCAAAGAGCTCAATCTCTCCAAATGGCTCCTCCCATTTGAAAGCAAGAGGTGTAACATGGAAATCAAGGCCAGCCCACTTGTTTTTCTAAAATATGCAGCGTGAGAAGTATGGAGAACCATACTCCCTATGGGCATCCTCAACTCTTGTGCCACTCCTCCAATGGTGCTTCCCATGTCCAACGTTCTACTAGGAGAATATGGAAGCATAAATCTATGAGAACAAGGAGGTGAAACATAGCTCCACACATGGAACCAATGCAGGGTATCATTGGCCTGCCTCAATATATAGTGCAACAAGTGTCCTTTCAGCCACTTGTTTGCTACCACATTCATCTTGCAAGATGAGATCATGAAAACATAACTTGGTGCCAATGGTGCACACCGGAAATCCTGTGACTTTCCCCCACAATCCACCAATAAGATGGCCATTAGAATTCTTGCAATTGACCATAAGTACAACAAAACATAATGTGCAAGAAGGAAATATCCTCCTTGATATGATATGCTACTCATAAAGATAAGAGAGTGAAAAACATAAAGCAAATAGTTACCTCCCTCATCATGTACTGTGGTCTTTGAGCTGAAATGGCTCAAGTGAAAATTCTCCCTTAGTGCAACAGAGTAGGGTAGTGGTTGTGCTAACCATCTCATCATCTCTCAGGCTATGCATCTATCTCTATGTTGATATACATCCATTAGGATGACCTCCCAAGTGGAATCCTCCATCAATAAATAGTAGGCATAAGAATACATGAAAGGAGAATCCATAAATGTTGCATGTAGGTATCTCCCCTTGTGCTTGTGAACCCCAGCCAAGAAGATCAAAATATAGTAAGGGATGCTCCCATCCATTACTCCCTCATCCTCATCTCCTACATGCCTCCAAGGTACATCACTTGTGAAGTGGTCTTGGGAACAATTCAACAAGTAATCCCAGCTTTTAAGTGACAGCGCTGCTGGCCTGTGGAGTAGGTTCATTGTCATCTTAAAGCTCAACTCTTTGACATGGATCTTGTAAAAGACTTTACCCGTCATGTTGCTACATATATAGAGTCCCTCCCATGAAGAAGGTACTGCTTGGGCACCTAAGGCCAAGGAGCAACCCCTTTTCACTATGCTAGTGCCTACTCCTG
Organism: Pinus albicaulis; assembly: GCA_034641835.2. Lineage (NCBI taxonomy): Eukaryota > Viridiplantae > Streptophyta > Pinopsida > Pinales > Pinaceae > Pinus > Pinus albicaulis. The sequence continues at coordinate 488,294,591 of CM076573.1, forward strand.
CTCCTGCAACATCCAAATACAATCTAAGCAACAAGAATTTTTGTTGCTCCTCCATACTCCCACCATACCAAATATGTGAGGGTCACATAATGAGTGGTAAGAAGAATGCCATCTCATCATAATGCACCCATGCTCTTTTCTGCCCCATGGTGTAAGTATCCTGCCAGTCCTCCTCCTTCTTCACATCCTGTGAAGAAAGATAGGCCCTATGTTGGCCAAACTCTCTTAGGAGTAGCCAACGTAGCATTGCCTCTTGCTGCCCTGTGTCATAGATTTTCAAGAGGCTCACCATCCTCTTTCCTACCATCCACATACACTCAAATCCTTGTGGATGTATACCTTCATCTTGCATCTTGGTATCCCCCCAACAAAGGCTACCATCTTCCCAAAACAGATTTTGGCCTTTGCACTTCATGGGACATTGAAATGCAATTTCTTCCATGAAAAATTTTCCAAACCTCAACCTCAACGGTGGTGCACAACACATCAATGGTGTATGAAGATGATGGCATAGTGCAGTGAAAGTTTCCTACTCTAGACAATCAGCATGCAAAGATATACAATCCTTCATGAGAGATAAAAACTTAGGCATACCTTGGAGAGATTTGGAAGAACCTTGTGTTGCTGCAAGAGTTTCTTCCTCAACAATGCTAGCTGCCTCAATCACTGGAGATGAAGGTTTCTTTTCCATAATTATGACAGTGCTGGTATGTGCCTCTTCAACTGGTGGTGAGGGCTCCTCCCTCTTTTGACCAAATCTTCTGATCAATCTTTGAGAAAAGTCAGCAAGAGTAGAAACCCTTGCATGAATCTAATGGCTGAACCACCAAGTCTTTGCTTCACCCTCAAGGTGCAGCGCTGCAACTTCTACAAATTCTCTATCTACTACAGGATGTAGTAGGAATAAAGCCTCTAGCTTCTTCACCCAAACCTCTTCTGCACATGTGAATGATCCATTGAATGTGGACAATAGAAATCTATTGCCTCTCATCATCCCATAGTTGTGAGGTCTTCTTTCTTCTTTCTGCTGAATACATTGTGGAAAAGATAGAGTCTCTTGGGAGGCTCTAGGGTTTTCTTAGTATTCAGTAAGATACTCACTTAGAATCTCGAATTCCAAGTGTTTTTCATGCTCCATTTTTCCTCCTTGGTGAGAGTAGGAAGTGCATGGTCCTTCCTCTTCTCATTTTTTAGTCTTCTCAACCTCCTTGGAGAGGTCTTTGCTAGATATAAAAACTGATGAGAGCAATCTCATCCTCTGCATCATCTTGACCTCTTTTGTCTTTTTGATTCGAACTTCACAGGCTGAGCCAAGTTCGAAGCTCCGATACCACTGTAATGTTCCTTCTCTGGGAATTTCTGCAATATGGTCCAAAAGGACGCTGTATAAGGAAGCCAATGCAAAAATAAGATGAAAAGGGACTTGGATCATTTTGTTTACCCTTCATAAATTACACTTCCAGAATATTAGCTTAAAGAAATAACCCTAGGTGGGTTATGCAGATCTCCCACTCCTAAGTATCTCAAACAATGCTCAAAGAGAGAGCTACAGTAATATCTGAACTTCAACAAGTAGAAGCAGTGAAACATCAACACATATGGTGCAATAAGAGAGCATAGCCATTATATTATGTGCAGCTATAAATATATATACAAGAACTTGAGGAAAATACCTCTCAAAATAGGCTAGATCAGCCTCAAGACAGATGTACATGCAAAAGTGGAAGTACACTGCTACACAACCCAACAACAAGCTATGACTGCGTAGTCCATAGTGAGAAATGAATGCAAAATTATATAGACACAATGATATAGCAATATCAAGCTCAAATAAAGTGGGGAGCAAGATCTCAACCCCAGAAAAAAATACTAGAACAATCCTCCAAGGGATTGGCCAAAATGTACAAATTGGCAAAATTCCGGAGTGCAGTGTAGCAGCTGCAACTCAATAAAAATACAAAAATGGAGAAGAATAGAAATGCTGCAAATGATGAAGAAACCTCCTCCAATGATCTTCAAAGTGAAACACTACTCCCTTCACTGAATATTACACCCTCCAATCCACAGTGTGAGCCCCTCCTGCAAGTGCCCTCTGAAAATAACGCAATATGGGGAAGAGACTGCGCTAGGAATGAGATGAAACATATGGCCCAATGCAAAAATCTGCAATAAAGCTCTGGGATCTTCCTCAATGATCTCCCAGAGAAAGAATGAGTTCCTCCTCTGCAAAACTAGCTCCGAAAGTGGGTGGTAATGAAACCTCACTGCAACCCCCAGCAACTCAACATTTCTACCCAGCTGGAAAGCGCTATAGTTGAAGATGGTTACCTTGGCCTCAAGCCTGGATGTGAGGAGAATGAAGAATAGTTCCTCCAAAGCTTCCCAATGAAGGAGAGGAAACTCCTAAACCCAAATCTCCCTTGTGCTAAGCAGCACAGCTATCCCAGTTGAACAACTAGAGAGAGCAGACCAAAATCGAAATCTCAAAACATAATGAGCAATGACTCTCCTTCCCTCTTTTATGCCAAGAGGAGGATTCCTTGCCATGGACCCCACCCATTAGGGTTTCTCTCATCCAATGATATCCCTCCTATCAAAACTACACTATCTTCTCATGCAAGCTACACCTCTTTAGGCAGCGCTGTTGACTTGGTCAAACTTGACCTGGTCTTCTTGTATTTTCCCCTTTTCACACTAGGAGATGAAAAATAAGGCACTTAGGTGACTCATTTTCATATTAGGAGTGTTTATTATGCTTCTTCATGGGCCCCCTTACCCATTTTATTCTTTTTATTAAAAGGAAAGAAAAATTAATGTTCCGATTAACTTAATGAAAATGTTGGAATATTACATTAAAGTTATTAAACAGTTACCCATATGTAATAATATCATTAAGGAACATTGTCTTAAAAATCCAAGGAGGAAGCGAGTTGAGCCTCACACTATCCAGTTTGTTGGGGGAGTAGTTGAGTTGATTACATGAAGTGTTCAAATTGAAAAATATACCAATCATAGAAAATCGATTGTTTATTTTCAGATAGGTGATGTCCTTGTCCCCATTGTGTTGATGGACCTTGAAGTAGCCATCAATGTTATTACTAGGAAAACCATGGAATAACTTTGGTTGACTCACATCCGTCCTACCCCTACTGTGCTTGAACTTTCTGATAGATCTAAAATTAAGCCAGATGGTGTGTTGGATGATGTGGTTGTCTCGATTGATTCGTGGGAGTACCCTACGTATTTTATTGTCCTTCAAGCAAAAAATCCTATTGGAGGACACCCTTTGATCTTGGGACGACCATGGCTTGATACAACATATGCTTATATAGGATTTTGCTCAGGTGATATTTATATTTCCCATGGATATGCTAGGGAAAAGGTCACCTTATACCCACCAACTAGATCCATCCAGGAACTTCGAGATATTTTGTGGTTGGATGATGATATTAGTGATGAAGAGACTCGATATGTTTCTTTGATTCATCAGTATACAGAGTTGACCGAGGAGGGTGTGATTCAGGATTTTTTGAACAACCTGGACACATTGCCAAATTTTGAATCACTTCATCATATTTTTAGCCCAGGTTTTCAGGAAAAATATGATCCCCAACCTCTACCACTACAGAGTTTAGCAGCCTCCACTAGTATTCTCGAGTCTAATACCATTCTTGCTAAGATTAGTCCAGGAAAATATTTATATATTAGCTCAAACATGGACTCATCCCAACAAGAGTAGCTTGCGAGATTTTTACAAGACCATCTTGGTGCCTTTTCATGGAGTTGCGAGGGTATGAAGGGCATCCATCTTGAAACTTGTACTCACCGTATTTATATTTAGGAAGGAGCCTGACCTGTCCGATAACCCCAAATGTGTATGAATCCTGCACTAACAGAGATCGTTAAGGAAGAATTACAAAAACTCTTGGATGCTAGTTTTATCTATCCTAAATATTATAGTCAACGGGTCTCCCCATTAGTGATAGTTCTGAAAATGATGGGAGATGGCGAATTTGTATCGATTATAGAGAATTAAACAAAGCCACTCTCAAGGATTACTTTCATCTTCCCTTCATCAATCAAGTGCTAGATACCCTTGCTAGTAAAAAGTACGTCTTATTTTTAGATGGCTTCAGTGGTTATAGCCAAATACAAATCTCACCCGAGGATCAAGACAAGATCACTTTTACTTGTCCACGGGGAACATTCGATTATCGAGTGCTTCCTTTTGGGCTTTGTAATGCTATGACTACCTTTCAAAGGGAAGTATTAACTCTTTTTGTTGACCTCGAGTGTTTATAGGTTTACATAGATGACTTTTTCAGTATTTGGTGATTCTTTTTAGGAAGCCCTTCAAAATCTAGAGAAATTAGTTCATCGATGCCAAGAAACTTGCCTCACTTTGAGTGATAAGAAGTGTAGATTGATGTGAAAATTTGGGTTGGTTCTTGGCCATATTATCTCTGATAAGGGTAATTAGGTATATTTGACCAAAATAGAATTTATTACACGTCTTCCTACACCTAAAAAACAAAGGGAAGTGAGAGGATTCCTTGGACATGCGGGCTATTACTGAAGATTCATTGAACATTTTTCTAGGATAACCGCCCCTCTTTTTCTATTATTAGCTAAGGATAGCAATTTCTCTTGGAATAAAGCTTGCCAACAAGCTTTTGAGGATTTGAAGGAAAAATTAGTACAAACACTAGTCTTGAGGGACTCTAATTGGTCCCTCCCATTCCATATTTCCTCAGATGCCTCAGATACTTTTATTGGTGCAGCCTTAGGACACGAAGAAAATCAACAATCCTATGTTATCTAATTCATTAGTAAAAACTTGTCATCTATTGAATTGAATTTTAAATTAACTGAGAAATATTTTCTAACATTGATATTTTCTATTAATAAATTTAGGCACTACATTACGGGTTATGAAGTTATTATACACACAGATCATTCTACAATAAAATACTTAATGAAAAAACCTTTGACTAGCAGTAGGGTGACTAGGTGGTTAATTTTACTACGGAATGTAATGTTACTATAATCGATAGGCCAAGAAAATCAAATGTTGTAGATTATTATATTTCTAGATTAAATAATCCTGGTGAAATAATTCATGTAGATGACTCATTTCTTGATGAACATATTTTTGTTGTTTCAACAAATTCTCCACGGTTTTCTGATATAGCTAATTATTTAGTCACAGGTAAAACACCACCTCACTTATCTACTCGAGAGAGGCGGAAAATTATTTAGAAAAGTGTTTCATATTCCTAGATTCAGGGAGACCTCTTCTACATAGGACCTGATCTTATTATCCATAGATGTGTGAGAGAGGAATAAGTGATTAATATCTTGAAAGTTGCCCATGATAAACCTTGTGGGGGGTATTTTTCTGATAAAATAACAACATATAAAGTCTTCCACGTTGGCTACTTTTGGCCTTCCTTGTTTAGGGATGCCAAACAGTATGTTTAGCGTTCTGATAGTTTTCCTCAAATGGGCCAACCTGGTCAAGACAATGAAATGTTTTTGGGTCCTCAAGTTATGATAGAACCCTTTGAAAAATGGGCCATTGGTTTTGTAGGACCTATAGCTCCAACATATTTAAAAAAAAGACATGTCTTGGTTTGTACAAATTTCCTAACAAAATGGGTAGAAGCTAGAGTTGTTTCTTTTGCTACTGAAAGAGTTGTTATTGATTTGTTATTTAATGAATTTTTTACTAGATTTGGTGTTCCAAGAGAAATTTTTACTGGCAATGGGCATCAATTTTTTTCTCAAATAGTAAAATGTATTATAGATTACTACAAGATTCGGTACAGGAAATCAACACCGTACCACCCGCAGGAAAATGGTCAGGTAGAATATATTAATAAGGTGATCGAGTCCATTCTTACCAAAACAATGAATCCTCATAAGAAAGATTGAGAAAACAGATTACCAGAGGAATTGTGGGCTTATAGAACTACCCAGAGGAATAGTACGTGTCACACACCTTATGATATGGTGTATGGGAAGCAGGTCTTGTTGCTGATCGAATTCTAGATTAAAATTTTCAGGACTGCAGTCCAGTTAGGATTGGATGTCTTGGAAGCAAAACAACGTCTTTTTCAGTTGAATGAACTTGATGAAATAAGGAGAGATGTTGTTCAACAGAATATATTAGTACAAAAAAAACGTAGAAAATGACATGACGGGTTGATTAAAAAGAATAAGTTCCAACCAGGTAACTGGGTACTCCTTTATGGTTCCAAGTTTAAACATTTTTAAGGGGAAACTTTGTACACACTGGATATGGCCATACAAATTAATCAAAGTATTTGAAAATTGAGTGGTGGAAATTAAGACCATTGATGGACAATAATCAGTGTTCCTTGTGAATGGGCATAGACTTAAAATATATTTTCATCCCATTACCAAGGAAAATTTCATACAACATGTTATCACAAAAATATGGTCATCTAGCCATCTACAATTAGATGGATCGAAGTACACCATGTAAGAACAATTTTACCATAGTAAAATTTCTTTCACTATAAGAAATAATTTAATAAACCATATTTTATTAAGTTATTTCTAATTAAAACAAGAAACTCCATGAGGAATAATTAAATAAATCCTTATTTATTTGATTTTCCTCTAGGAATAATGAATTGAACCATTGGTTAAATAATATTCCTCGTCATATTTAACCCAGTTATGAGAAATAATTAGATAAATCATTAGGTATCTTATTTTTCTCTAGGAATAATTAATTAAATCATTATTTAGTTATTATTCCTTGTTAAATTTGACTAAATCACCTATCAATAATTAAACAAATCATTATTTGTTAATTATTCCTTAACTACATTATTGAAATAATAAATAAATAATTTATTTGTTTATTATTTCTAAATAAAGGTATTTAACCAATTTAAATACCTTTTCCCTCCAACAAAATATAATAAAATATTCCAAGAAGTTAGATATACATCTTGGTTAATAATATTTAAGCATTCACCATTATCAAGGATAACTCAATATTTTGTTATAAATAGGAGGGTTTTCCATTTATTCTTCACTTTAATCACTTTCATTGTCACACTTTGATCATTCTCATTCTTGCTACTATTTTCTTTGCTTCTTGAGCTCCCATAGAGTTCAACACATTTTTTGGGTTTTCTGCACCATTGAGAGAGAGAGAAACTTCTGGATCTGAAGAGTTGAGGACAACCAATAACCCATCCCATTGACGACGATTGGTAACTTGTATTAGTTCCCTTTACCATGTGTTATAATATATTCAAAAAACTTTAAATCTTGTCTTTTCCGTTGGATGCATGGAGAAATTCTTATTTCTTTTCACTGTTTAACTACTTTTACTGCATAGATCTAGTTTTTTGCAACATTTGTTCTAACTATCGATTATAGATCTAAAGAAGTTAAGCAACCATTTCTATTGTTAGGGTTGTTTGTCACACATAGCTAAAGTGATCTATTTTCATACACCTGCATTAAGAATTTGTGCTAACAAATGGCGACTCCACTCGATTTTTAATTACACATTGTCGTCAACAAATGGCGACTCCACTGTTGTAATTCATATTCTTGCATGACCAAAAAATTCAGTAACTATGGTTTTTATTCAGTTTTTTATAGTCTCTTGATGTTGTTTATTAACTTTAAAGCCATAAATCAGTCAAAATTCTAACTTCCGGTTGTTTTTGGGTGTTTTTCGCAGGTAACAAGTATCAGTCGCGCTAGAGACAACAGTTTTTACAAAACCTGCCACTTGAAGATTCAAGAACATTACTTGCACATTTTGAGCCAAAAAATACAATTTCTCATTGAACTCACACTTATCTACCCAGAAACTGCGATTTCCACAGCCCACATGTCACTACCCGCGAACGAGAACTTTTTCTGAATTTTTTCAGTGTCTGCCAGGGTTTGCCAAGAGCACTATTTTGGGTTGTCTGGCCTTTGTCGCAGCCCTTATTAGGCCTGGATATGCTTAGTTTTTCTCCTTGAAGTAGAACCAAACCCCCTAGGGTTTCAATACATTTCCACCTTTTTAGGAGGGGTCACGCTGAGTAGGTAGTCTGAGATTTGTAGTGCTTTCGGCCATTGTTTCAGGGTCTAATATATCCTTCGTTCATGTCCTTTTTGATAGGTTATTATTCCATCCAAAACCCCCTCTTGAGTTTTGTTTGATCTTTCCCTTAGGGTACCCCTTTTTCCCCTAGGGTTTTAACCTTTTGCCTTCCATTTTGCAGCAGTTTTCCCCTCTGATTTCTTATTGTTTTCTGCGTCACTTCGAGTAGATCTGAGTCATTAAATCCCTGTCCCTTATACCTTATATCTTTTGGATTTCTTTTTTCTTTCGAGTCGAATTTTCCCTCCTTTTAGACTAGTTGTTTAGGAAGGCTTCTTTTGGGTTGAATTTATGCATAATTAGCTGTTTATTTTACTGTCATTTCAGTTTTATTTACAGTACTTCAACATTTTTTTATTTTTATTTATACAATCATTTGGGCTTAGTTAAAATTCACACATGGCTTGCACACACTCGCAGCTAAAGCAAAGAGCGCTCGGTTTACACCTCCAAGCCAAGACATAAACATCGTAATTAATTAATTTTCCTCACAGAGCCTTTGTTTATCATTCTTCAACCTTTTCATGTCATTTGTGACTTGTCATCATTGCGCCCCCAAGGCGTTTATCATGGAGACTCCAAGGCCTTCACTTGCAGTTTCCGTTAGGAAGACTTACTCCACCACATAATGTTTGAGTTAGTTCTCCGTCGAGTCCCCATATCGACTCTGATTCTGGTTCATCGGGTTCTTCATCTGATTTCGAACCCGGTTCCCCTCACCCTCAAACCGTCACCATGTCAGGTGCCAATGTAGGTGCAGGTCCTCAAGTTGGTGGTGTCACTAGCCCTAATTCTAGAGCCGCTACTGGAACTATTTCGGCTACTCCTTTTCTACCTTTTATGTCAGGTTTAACCCTTCTCGACTTTAGCTAGTTAATCAACGACCCTATACTCCACGAGGCAGGTTGGCCAGCTATGCCAACTAACCTTCCTTTCGATATTCATAAAATCAAAGGAAACACTAGAGAGGACCCTACTAATCATGTCCGCTCCTTTCATATGCGGTGTTCGTCCAATTCCATTACCGATGACTCCATTCGCCTTTGGTTGTTCCAACGTACACTCACTAGAGAAGTTGCAAAGAGGTATATTGACCAGAATTCTGCATCTCATTCCACTTTTTAGACTCTTGCTAAAGTGTTTATGTCTTATTTTCAGTTACCTCTCCACTATGATACTGGTACTAAGGTGTTGATTGCATTCTGTCAAATTTCTGCCACCCGCCTTTCTGACCATGTCCAAGAATGGCATAGAAGGAGCGTGTGTCGAGCTCCTATATTCGACGACCCTATCTATATGGATTGGTTTCTTAGAATACTTTTTCCTTCAATTGGTAAATATGGCACATGTCATTTTCCTCAACAGAGGAACAAGCTCTCCAAGTCGTGTTGAAATATGACTTGATCTATGCCCAGTCTGGTTATGTTAATACTATTTACCGGATCTTCCTAGACCTAATGGTTCCAACACACCAGGGGCATATCATGCTGCTGACGATATCATTGGATCTCTTTCGCATCCATATACTCATCATTCCATGGGTTATGGTTACCCCTAAGGGGGGGAACCATCTCCTCCAGCACCTATCCCCCTCCTGGCAACATGTATCCCGATCCAATCACGCTTACACATTTTCCCAAAGACATCAACCGATGCCAGGGAAAACTGTTTCTCAACCTATTTACCCAAATGTTTCCCAACCTCCTTTTTATATTTATGCACAACCCGACGATCCAACAACTTCGGCATCAGTGCCCCAACCTCCAGTGCCTTCTCAACCTCTACCACAAAAACCACCGCCTCCTTAGGGTCTGGTGTATGTGTAGAAGACCACCACTAATCCTCCTAATTTGAAGAAAGAGAATAAGGGGAAAGGCAACTAGAACCAACCGACATAGGGTAACAAAGGGAACCAAGGTAATCAACCGAACGCACCCCAAGGGAACCAGACTAACACCACAAACCAGTAATAGGGTGATCAACCCAATCAGAACAAGCCTCTTCATACAAACAAGCCTTGTTTATGTTGTGGTGTCCATGGCCATTATACTCATGATTTTCCCATTTTACCCCAGATGCACCAGTTGTGGGAAGTAGAAGCAGCGTCTAGAGGGCAGCAAGCCACCGCTTCGCTTCCTCCAAACACTGCGCCAACTCAATCGGCTATGTTCACTAACCCCTTCCCTCAGCAAGGATATGTTGCTACCCAACCACCTCAAGGTCGGGCCATCCCTCAACCTCCGTAGTATAGTACCCCTGATTACCAGATTCACATGAATAATTCTGAAGAGGTCAATACTATTGATGTCAACCTTCAGACCCGGTCGTGCTAATATGCCAAGAAACCCACTATGTCTACAACCAAGTCCCAAACCAAAGTTCCCACAGAGTCTATTTTGACACCAAGCTTTCCCTTACAGATCCCTCTATCTAAGGTATAGGTCATTCACAAGATCCACAAAGGATCATTATGCCGAAATGTTGCTTCTGCCAAATCTTCCCACACCTACAACATAGTAGATGACTTGACATAGTCTTCTACTGCCATGTCAACACTGGAAGTCCTCTAGTCATGCCCATTTCAATGAAAATATCTAATGTCTTCTTTGGGAATTGTGGATCCTTCAGATGATCGTTTGATCATCTTTGACGTTGAAAAGTTAGAACATCCCCCTTTACCTTCAAACGTTTCCTTCCAAATACCAGTCAAGATTTGTAATGCCCATGTTTAGAGATTTACCATTGACAAGGGCACATCCACCAGTGTGATGTCCGCCTATGTTTGGAATAATCTTAGATCACCCAACTTGGACCCATCCACCATCACTTTGCGTGCATGGGATGGTCATCCTTCTTAGCCCCTTGGCATGTTCTATAATTTTCCAGTCACACTTGCGGGTGAGACTGTTTGCATTGACATAGAAGTCATTGATTCCCCCTTGGATTACAATATCCTCTTGGGTCGTAGCTATACTTATGACATTTCTATTGTCGCATCTGCGGTTCACCGTAAGATGTGATTTCCCCGTAATGGAAATATCGTCACTATCAATTAGTTGACATATTACAAACCGAAGTCTCATACCTCCCCTGAGCCCATCATACCTTCGGTGGCTGATAACCAATCAGTCGCACCTCTCACCAGTGTTTCACCAGGAGTCTATAAATATTCCACCTTATTGGGTTCATTCCTTGGTCCCCCCCCCCTATTATCACTAAGCCTAGCTCATCGAGTGTTTGCATGTTGCAAGTGTCTCGGGCTAGCCAAAAGTGGCTCGGTTCAACTAGCCAACAGCCAGTGTCTTCGCAACTTGTTGTTGTTCACTCGACATAGCCTTCAAGACCTTTTCCTCAAGGACCTTCTCCTTTTGTTGGTGTCTCTCCCAACCTTTTTCAACTAGGAACGGTTCCCCCAAGACTTAACCATTTTGGAGACATTCCGCTAGGTCATTACCCTTCCGATCAGATGTCGTTTTTAGCTCCCCCCTCTAGAGTCTTTTCGGTGCCTGTCATGGCTACGTTGAGTCTTCCCAATTTGACCCTGAGGATCCCAGTCTGGTACATTGATCCCCCAGGAAACACTTCGCCTGGTCATCTCAAAGCATATACGGCTTTGACCCCAGTTCAAACAGTCGCCATGACCCCTCCCTTTGCTTCAGTGCCACAACCACCTGAACAGGGACCTACTCCTATTGCGAAAGCATCCATTGAGGGGGGTAAAGCAAAAAAGAAGGAACCTAAGGACAAGGCCCCCCCAAACAGCTCTTGCTCCTCCTAAGCCTCCCAAGAAGTCACCCCCATGTGCTTTGTGTGATGTTGTTGGCCATGCCATCCATAAATGTCCTGAGCTTCCTTGTCTCAAAATTGTGGTCAATGAGATGTTTCCTAAATCTGACATCAAGGAGGTCCATGTTACCTTACTTGATTCAACTAAGAAACTAAAATTGTTGTGCACAAACCACCCCTGTGATTTTTGCGACCTTTATGGCCATTATTCTCATCATTATCCCTGTCTCGAAGACTTTCATGATACCCTTGAGGTAGTTCAGGAAATAGAGGTCGCTCGTAGTGGATCCTGTACCCCTCTTGTTAGTATGAATCTTTCGTCGTAAAAGTCCACTTTAGCTACGCATAACAAATAGCCCTAACATCGATTATGGCTGCCAAATATCTTTAAATTTGCAATTAGGTGATCCAAATAATGCTGCACAAATCCAGATCTAAGCATAAAAGACATTAAGCAGATAAAGTAAAATGTGGCTCCATGCATCCAATAGACAAGACAAGAACAATGTATTTGAAAGAATTTTTATATTATATTAAAAAGAGGCACTTGAGAGGAAAACAAGAAAGGTGTTTTCCAGTTCTCCTCAATGGGATGGGTTCTTGAAAGTCCTCAACATTTCAGATCTAAAATTTCTCTCTCTTGTTGGTGTAGAAAACCCAGACAAACATAGAACTCAAAGGGAGCTCACAAGGCAAAAATGGAGAATGTGACCAAGTATAGATCCAGAGTGATCTAATGCAATGGAAGGTGACTAATGAATGGGGAAAACCCTTCTATTTATAACAAAATATTAGGGCAATCTAGAACTTGGTGCATGAATAAAATATTATTAAACAAATTCTAGAACCACCCTTTAGGAATATTTTATTATATTTGTTGGAGGGAAAAGGATTTTTGACTTGGGTCAATTCCTTTATTTATAAATAATAAATAAATAAATGATTTATTTACTATTTTTAAGGAAATGGTGGGAATATAATTAAATAAATAATGATTTATTTAATTATTTATAAATGATTTGGTCAAATTTAACTAGGAATATTATTTAAATAGGATTTAAATAACTTATTCCTAGGAAATAATCAAATAAATAAGGATTTATTTAATTGATTTCCTTGTTTTGGGTTAAATATGACCGGGAAATATAAACAAATATAGATTTGTTTATTATTTCCTTTTGGGGTTTCCTGTTTAGACCATAAACAACTTAATAAAGGTGTTTTACTAAGTTATTTCACATAGTGAAAGGAATTTTACTTAGGGTAAAATTGGTCTTACATGGTGTACTTAGGTTCATCTAATGATAATAGGTTAGATGACCAAAAAATGGTGTAACAGATTGCCCCCCAACGTATGAGTGTTAGGAGAAAATTGTATGACCGAAGTACGTTGTAAGAACTCAATCACTAGACATCAAGAGGGAAGTCAGAGAGAGAAATGTAAAGTAGTCTAATGTGCTAAAGGACTAGACCCGGAGGAGACGAGACTTACAAGTGCAACAAGTCTCTAGTTTATGAAGTGGTACCTGTGCTAAAGGCAGCGGGGGAGGCATACCTATGCCCGCCAAGACAAATTAAAAAAGAATAGGATGTCCAGTAAACAAGGAATCGAACCATAAAGTACATGCTGGCATAAATACGTGACAGAAAAATAGAATGATGAATCCCACATACATGTTGTGCCTGGAATAACAGTTAGGACTTATACAATAATATTTTAGTACATGAGATACAAATACAACCCAAATGCCCCCTACACATGGGGAAGGGCTCGCAAAATCTAACTGATACATGCAAATCGAAGAGGCGCTACAAGCGGCTGAGGCCGATATCATCAAATAGAAGGAGCTGCATCAAGGGCTAAAATGAAGAAGTCATCCGGGAATGTGGGGGGCTACCTGTAAGGCCACCCCCTCATGAGGTTTGAGACATCTCACACACACCCGAAAATCACCAAAATCGGTTGCTGCATCACTGGACCATCAAGTATACAGATCACAATCATGCTGAAAGGAACTCGAACCAAGGTACACCTCCCTCTAGACCTGGCTTCTGGAGTAAATTAGCTGATGTTGACAGAAGGAGGTCTGCCATAGGTGAGGTAATAAGGGATCCCCAACTAAGGCATGAGAGAAAATAGTAGAGCGACTAACAGACGGACACTAATGATGATAATGAAATGAGGGATACTGAGTAGCAGATGGACGACTTCCCTTGTTAGAGCATAAGGGCCATGAATGGCTTGGCAACAACTGACACAATATCAAGGAGGATAGGTGACAATGGTACTAAAGGCCATAATGTGAAACACGAGAGAGGGACCAAGCAATGAAGGATGGAGGACTATAGCGGGATACAAAGGGACTCGAGATAGACTCCATGACAGATGATGACTCAACTCGGATGCTCTAAACAAGGGTGAATCGATGGTGCTGCCACACAGTAAAGGTCCAATGGGGGACCATAAAAAACATGAGTACAATAGGGTGTCTCATGATGAAAATCAACACGAAAAAAGACAAGTAAAGGGGTAAAGTGGTGCCCCAAGTACAAGCGTTGTAAGTGAAGAATTCCAATTGGAAGGAGAGATAAAGAGACCCTTCGTGGACAAAATGTGTCCTGGTGAAGCATCAAAAAATGAAAAACTAATAGATACCCATTTGTGTGCTTGGTGAGAGCTTTCCAACGGTGCAGACGGTGTGTCAAACGGGGCTACAGTTTGGTCACAGCGGGCGAAAGAAAAAAAAACAGGGGTTTTTCTTCTAATAAGGCATTTTCCCTCCAAAATCATTCATTTGTTGGTGTAGTTGTGGTGAATGTGGAGAGGAGAGAAGGCCCTAAATCTTGCGGCGATCATAGCGGACAAACCGACCGTTGGAATCGCGATCCGTCAGTTGCAGGTAAGAGACCTAATCCTACTCTTTGTTTTTGATGGATTCAAAGTTCAGATTAGGGTCTTAAATCTCAGTAACTGCTCCTACTTCATCATTACAGTTGGGTCGCACTTTTTGGGGCAAAAATTGCGACCTGGGATGCAGGTTTGGGCCTGAAAAGTGCGACCTGACCAAGGATTTGGCCAAAAAGTGCGACCTGTTAGATGGGGGTGGTTTCAGTGCTGTTATGGGCTAAGATTTAGTTTTGGTGTGAGTGAATGTAGTTTTGCTTATCTGTAGACTAACAAAGATGATGGTTTTGTGTAGATATGGCAGATATACAGATCAAGTGGAGAGAGAGAGACCTAGGTACATTACGGACGGAAATCCAAGCGGATGAGGGTGTCCGTTGTGCATTGGCTAGGTTTGGCGTTCTGAAATTTGTGGAGAACCCTTTGATGAGGGCTGGGGAGCCCTTGTTGGCCCGGATTATCAGTTATTGGGATCCAAATCATGAGGTGTTTATAGTGTAGGGGCACAGGATTGAGCTGACAGTCCAGGATCTGTATTTCCTGACTGGTCTCCCACCATTAGGGATGGTGGGAAATACACAGTGAGTGTTACCGCGAGGGCGTAACATCATGGAGTTCATTGAGCAACATTGTCGACCAGGTGTCTGAGTCAAAGGGACTCGGATATCGATTGGGGATCTAGAGAGGTTGGAGACCCGGGTAGTGGCAGCAGCAGTGTTGCGGATCTTGGGAAGCCAGGCGTTCCATCACATCACTGGAGGGCAGATGATGATTGTAGAGAGTGTGTTGAGTGGGACCTACTATGGGTGGGCCCAGATGATTTTGGTGTCAATGAAATGACAGCTGTCGCTATGTAAGCGGAAAGTGAATCATGATTGTGCTTATGGGACTGTATTGTGCTCCTTCTTTTTTGAGAAGATCCTGACCTTACGACCTCGTGTACAGCTACCTGATGGGGGTCCGAGAGAGCCCCGGATGCGTCAGTGGGGATGACTACTGTGTAGAGGAGGAGGAGGGGTGGTTGGACGGGTGTTCCGACCAGAGTTCTTTGCCCATTGGGATCAAATTCCATTATACATAGAAAACTATCCCTATAGTGGGATGACTTATTGGGGAGATCCGGACTTTCCGCTTCTGCCTGGTCGAGTATGGGGGCTCGATGGTAAGTGACAAGTAACCTATCTATTATGTGCATTTTAAAGTTTGTGAATAGTATTCATGGTACTGATCCTTATACTTTTTTGAATGCAGATATAGCTCCGGTAAAACCAGCCGGATATATGGGACGACCTGCAGCAGCTGGAGCTACAGGTGCAAGTGGATCAAGAACGGCACAGAACGAGGATATGGCCACTCTGTTGGAGGACATTCATCGTAGATGTGAAGGGCTGTTGACCGGTGTGTTGGAGCGTGGTTGGTAGGA